>JASDQU010170408.1:6856-20666 GCA_032191745.1 Picea mariana | reverse complement strand
TTCCATAGAGGAGGAGCCATTGACAGACGACATCCAGACCATGAGGCCCGAATACTCTCCGTATGTCTAGTTTTCAAGTTAAGCTTGCAGATGACTGTTTATATTGTCAATTCCCTGTTAGTTTTTGTCAAGAATGAAGGCACAAGTAGTATAAACTCTATAGGCTTTAGAATAATGGAACAGCTTGATACCTATGAGCTCAGGGACTGGTTTCCCCTCTGTTGGGGCAGTCCCTTATCTCATTATGCTCATCATGTACTTTGTTTTGCTTCCTGGCTCATGAGAGCTTTTTAATATTAGATACTATACTTACTTACAAAAAAAGAGTTAAATCCTCCACCATATTTCATAATTATTTTGTAGGACAAAATTAAATTCCGCTTTAGTTGGTTCATGAACATATTCATCCCACTACATGTCGATAATAGACAACTATAATTGATATTAACAATAAGGAAGTACACAAGGGAGGAGCAATGGTGGGTGGAGCAGGTTAGAGGTTTAGGGGTAGAGGATTAGGGTTTCGAGAAGGGGCAGTCGATACTTTGGGAAGGAGGGAAAATGCAATTTTTGAGGTAGGTCTTCAAGTCGGAAATGGTGGTGGGTGATCTAGATGCGGCGGTCGAAGAGGAAAAAGAGAAAGTAAATCCAAAATCGTTCAAAGAAGCAGTGACAAGGGGGTCTTGTATGTTGTCAAAGGACATCACAATGGTAGGGATGGGTAGTGGTCCACCCAACATGGAACAATCTGACAAAGATGTAGGGATTGGGAACAAACAAGAAAAGTGCTTGAAAAATGGGTATCTAGCCAAGACCGTAGAGAACCTCGTGTCTGAAGCCACATCCCCGCTGATTGGGGGTTACATTCAATACATGAAAGAACATGCACTTATCAGAAAGTTCATGGGAATATGGACTTTGGAAAAAGCGTTGATGGTGTGGGTGAGATCTAGGTGTAAAGTGAAAGGAGAAATGGATATAAAGTTGGGATCCAAAGGATTTTTATGGTAATCTTCTCATGCTCTGAGGATAGAAATTAAATTTTTGATGGCAATCCATAATTTCTTAACTCTGTTGGGTTGCATCTTTGATACTAGACAGAAAGATTCTCTCCTGAGAAAGATGATTACAAAACAAATCTGGTTTGGATTAGCTCTATTCCTTACCCTGGGAATTTCGGCACCTGGAAACACTGGAAGGAATTGGGAATACGTTGGGGTCCTTCGTTAAACTGTTGGAGATTACCAAGGAAAAAAAATATACGTCCTATGCACGAATGTTCATGAACATGGCGAGAGTCTTACCAAAATCCATAGTCATTTCCTACTAGGATGATGACTAGATACAAATCATAGACTATGAACATATCTTGTTCAGATATAGAAAACTCCATGAGCATGGTCACTTGTTCCACGAGTGTCCTCTAAATGTAACTTCGATATTAAAAAAAGGAAAGGAGGAGGTGGACGTTGAAGGCTTTGTCAAGATCCCTAACAAGAGAAACATAGGATGAAAAGGAAACAAATCCAATGGGGAAACCTCCAAGAAAGACTCAAACAACTTCAATGCACTTGCAATGGAATAAAACTAGACGGAGAACACAGAAGGAATA
Source organism: Picea mariana (assembly GCA_032191745.1). NCBI lineage: Eukaryota > Viridiplantae > Streptophyta > Pinopsida > Pinales > Pinaceae > Picea > Picea mariana. Next base: position 19,054 of record JASDQU010170408.1, on the reverse strand, counting down.
TAATCAACGAAGGAAGGCCCCATCCCAACGAAAGAAACAATGCCAGTTAAGAATGAAGAGCTTCCAAAGTGGCGTCGCACAAAATAGAGCATAATAATATATCCCCATATTCTGTAAGGGAGATCAATATGAAAGATGTGGAGGATAAGGAAGGATCAAAGGAGGAAGCAGAGTGGGAGGAAACCTCCTGGAATATGGATCTAGAAGATATGGAGGACATCAAAGCTCTCATCGCAGGTTGTGGATAACAAGAAATCATTAAGATGCAGGTGGGACAATTACACAAACTACATTGAGAGATAATCAAAGGTAAATGAAAATGAAGCAGTTAGGATAATCTGGCCTCATCATCAGGGAATCTCGTCATCAAGACCAAGCCTCTAAAGAATCCGAAAAAAATAGGAGAGGAGAAGAAAAAAGGATGTAAACCACATTGACAAGTTCTAGAAGAAACAAGAGCATTACTTATCGACTCTGACCAAGTCGTGGGACTTCCGAATAAGTATTTCCAACGTCGACCTAAATGTTAATCATGAATATTTTCTCATGGAATATGAGACGTTTCAATGCTCTGTCCAAACACAAAATTCTTAAGAAAAAACTAGCTCAAGTAAAGGTAGATCTAGTAATGTTGCAAGAAACAAAATGTGATAGCGATATGATGAGTAGAATAGAAAATAATATATGGAAAAATTGTGAAGTAGAATGTATAGAAGCAGAGGGGGCCTCTAGGGGCCTTGCAATTATTTGGAACCCTAGCATATTGAAGGTGGAGGTAACTTCTAAGACCCTAAGAATCCTCACGATTCATTATAAGAAGTTGGGATCTAAAGATCATGGATACGTCTCGAAATCTCATGGTCCTCTAATTCTAGTGGAAAAAAGAGACTTCATAGGGGCATTTTCACAGTTGGGACAACTTATACAAGATAAAAAAATGGTTAATAGGGGGGATTTTAACCCGATTACTTCATTGGATGAGAAGAAGGGGGGGGTATGTAAGTTGGATGCAAAGAACATACTTTTCAAGGATACCATAAGAAAATTTAAGACTAATAGATCTACCATCCAAAGGGGGGTGGCTCACTTGGAGCAATAGAAGAGGGGGAGAAAAACAGGTAGCAAAGCGAATGGATAGATTCCTAGTCTCAGAGACCTTCTTCAAAGCAAAACAAGTTGTTGCAGTAGAAATCAATCCCTTCTATGGTTCGGACCACTGGCCAATTTCCCTTTGCTGGGAGGGTTCCATGACTCTTGGCCCATTTGAAAAGTTATGGCTGTGACACCGAGATTTCCTGCAGATGGTAACATAATGTTGGAATGATCATCGAAACCTATATGGTAATCAGATGTATCAATTCCAACAAATATTAAAACACACCAACTAAATTTTGCATCAAGAAATGGAATAAGGAGCTTTTCGAGAATATGAAGGAGGAAAAGAGAAAATTGGAAGAAATCCAAAAATAATTAATCCTCAATGGGCACTCCTAGGAGCTAAATACAAAGGATGATCAGATCCACTAGGAATTGAATGAAAGAGAGAAGCAAAAAAATATTTTTTTTCCTCAAAGATTTTGAATCCACTCGCTTCAGGAGGGGTATAAAAACAATAAATTCTTCCACAATTCTCTTATTTGGCGAAGAAGACATAATCACATCAACTCTCGACAGTATCAAGGGGGAGCTTTAATGGAGAACCATAAGGACATTAAAAAATAATTGGTGAGATATTATAGTAACTTGCTAACAAAACCAAACATAAATAGGAGGGAGGCCACTCTTAATATAAAATGATCTATACCTAGCATGATCTCGCCAAAACAAAACCATAGCCTCATGTGTAAGGTGACTCTAGAGGAGAATGAGGAAATAGTCAAAGAAATTTCGATCGGGAAGGCCCCTAGACCAGACGGCTTCACATTAGATTTATTCCAAGTATTCTAAAGTATAATAGGTAGGGATGTTATGGTAGTTGTAGAAGAATACTGTGTTAAAAGGTTGTACATCAGACACGTGTTTCCCACATAGGCTTGGCGTCTAGCATGTGGGGAAATGTACAAAAGTGATCCCTAGGACATTAACTTTATGAGATATAAAGTTTAAGTGTGTTTTGAGCATACTTAATGAAAAATGTGACTTAAGTGACTTAAGTTGTGATAAATTGACTTTTAATCACAACCGTAGATATAGATGGCCTATGATTTAATCTCACGCATTAGATCTTAGGTTTAGGTCATTTTCATAAAGATAAATAAAAAGGGAGTCTAGGGATCAAGGTGCCTCACTTAGTCATTCATGAGCATTGAATGAGGAGAGAGATAAAGAGAGAGAGATGAGAAGAGAAGGAGACATTTCAACAAAGTTGGAACACATTCTAAGGAGAGATAGGGCACACAAATCGAGGATATATCTTAAACATTTAATGAGGCATTTTTTGAGATAAGTTGGTGATTTTAATGCGGAAGTATTTTGTTGTAAAGATCATTTTCTTTGACCTCAAGAAATAATAAAAATATCCCTCTCACTGGTTTTCCCCTTGTGGGTTTTTCCAAGGGTTATTTACCCAAAAATATCCGAGTTATATTTTTTTGGATGTGTGCATTTCTTTCTTTCTATATTGCAGTAAAAGACTCCTTATGTTTACAGTTATAAATTTTTGTTTATGCTATTTACATTTTCAGCAGAGAATTAAATGTGGGTCGGCAATTAAACAACGAAAAAATTATTGAGACTTGAAACCGGGTTGGGGTCTGAAATTTTTACATGGTATCAAATCTTTGAAGAGTATAAGAGTAGAAAACACCAGGAAAATATAAGACCTGAGAGAGAGGGTTAGTTTGTTCACCAAGACAAAGATTTGGACTTAAATATTAGTTGTGAAGGTCAATGGCTACAGGTTTAAGGGTTGAGGACTGTTTGGATGGGGCTGCAAATTTCATCCCATGGATGGAGAGGATAGTCTTGCTTCTGCAAGAGTGTGAGTTATGGGACATTGTGAACAACACACAACAAAATCTTGTGACAGTTCCTACAAATGCTATGGTTCCTAGTCTCAGAGACCTTCTTCAAAGAAAAACAAGTTGTTGCAACATAAATCAATCCCTTCTATGGTTCGGAACACTGGCCAATTTCCCTCTCCTGGGAGGGTTCCATGAATCCTATCCCATTTGAAAAGTTATGGCTGTGACACCGAGATTTCCTACAGATGGTAACAAATGTTGGAATGATCATCCAAACCTATATGGTACTCAGATGTACCAATTCCAACAAATATTAAAACACACCAACTAAATTTTGCATCAAGAAATGGAATAAGGAGGTTTTCGAGAATATGAAGGAGGAAAAGAGAAAGTTGGAAGAAGGGATGGAAGAAATACAAAAATAATTAATCCTTAATGGGCACTCCTAGGAGCTAAAGACAAAGGATGATCAGATCCACTAGGAATTGAATGAAAGAGAAAAGCAAAAAAAGATTTTTTTTCTCAAACATTTTGAATCCACTCGCTTCAAGAGGGGTATAAAAACACTAAATTCTTCCAGAATTCTCTTATTTGGTGAAGAAGACAGAATCACATCAACTCCCGACAGGATCAAGGGGTAGCTTTAATGGAGAACCATAAGGACATTAAAAAATAACTGGTGAGATATTATAGTAACTTGCTAACAGAACTAGACATAAATAGGAGGGAGGCCACTCTTAAGATAAAATGATCTATACCTAGCATGATCTTTCCAAAACAAAACCATAGCCTCATGTGCAAGGTGACTCTAGAGGAGAATGAGGAAATAGTCAAATAAATTTCGATCGGGAAGGCCCCTGGACCAGACGGATTCACATCAGATTTATTCCAAGTATTCTAGAGTATAATAGGCAGGGATGTTATGGCAGTTGTAGAATAATATTGTGTTAAAAGGTTGTACATCAGACAAGTGTTTCCCACATAGGCTTGGCATCTAGCATGTGGGGAAATGTACAAAAGTGATCCCTAGGACATTAAATTTATGAGATATAAAGTTTAAGTGTGTTTTGAGCATATTTAATGAAAAAGGTGACTTAAGTGACTTAAGTTGTGATAAAGTGACTTTTAATCACAACCGTAGATATAGATGGCCTATGATTTAATCTCAACCATTAGATCTTATGTTTAGGTCATTTTCATAAAGATAAACAAAAAGGGAGTCTAGGGATCAAGGTGCCTCACTTAGTCATTCATGAGCATTGAATGAGGAGAGAGAGAAAGAGAGAGAGAGAGATGATAAGTGAAGGAGACATTGCAACAGAGTTGGCACACATTCTAAGGAGAGATAGGGCACACAAATCGAGGATATATCTTCAACATTTAATGAGTCATTTTTTGAGATAAGCTGGTGATTTTAATGTTGAAGTATTTTGTTGTAAAGATAATTTTCTTTGACCTCGAGAAATAATAAAAATATCCCTCTCACTGGTTTTCCCCTTGTGGGTTTTTCCAAGGGTTATTTGCCCAAAAATATCCGAGTTATATTTTTTTGGATGTGTGCATTTATTTCTGTTCTATATTGCAGTAAAAGACTCCTTGTGTTTACAGTTATAAATTTTTGTTATATTATTTACATTTTCAGTAGAGAATTAAATGTGGGTTGGCAATTAAACAATGAAAAAATTATTGAGACTTGAAACCGGGTTGGGGTCTGAAATTTTTACATGGTATCAAATATTTGAAGAGTATAAGAGTAGGAAACACCAGGAAAATATCATACCTAAGAGGGAGGGTTAGTTTGTTCACCAAGACAGAGATTTGGACTTAAATATTAGTTGTGAAGGTCAATGGCTACAAGTTTAAGGATTGAGGACTGTTTGGATGGGGCTGCAAATTTCATCCCATGGATGGAGAGGATAGTCTTGCTTCTGCAGGAGTGTGAGTTATGGGACATTGTGAACAACACACAACAAAATCTTGTGACAATTCCTACAAATGTTATTCTTTTGGTTGAATACACCAAGAAGAATATGAAGGCTAAAAGAATCATCCTTGATGCCATAAAAGACCAAGTGATTCCACATGTGACATGTAAATCCAATTCCTATGAGATGTGGGAGTCCTTAACTAAACATTACCAAAGTTCCAATGAAAACAAAAAAATGGTTTTGAGGGAAAAACTGAAAGGCATAAAAATGACCAAGACTGAAAATGTTTCCACTTATCTTAACAAGATAACTTAGGTTAGAGATGAGATAGGTTCTATTGGGGAGGTTATTACTGACAATGAACTTGTGAGGACCGATTTGAATGGTGTGAGAAAGAAATGGGTTGTCTTTGTTGAGGGTATTGCTGCAAGAGAAAATCTGCCCAAGTGGGATAATCTTTGGGATGATTTCCTACAAGAGGAAACTTGAAGAGGATATGTGCAGGGGAGTTCATCAAATGGTAATGATGAGGAAAATGTGGCTCTTGTTGTAAAGAGTAAGAAAAATTCCAGGAAGGGTTCCAAGGGTGTGGCCAAGTCAAAGGGTGAAAGGGAAAAGGACATGAGCAAAGTCAAGTGATTTGCATGTCACAAGATGAGGCACTATGCAATTCAGTGTCCTAACAAGAAAATGAAACAAGTTGCAACTTTAGCGGAAGTGGAAGAGTTTTCCACCAAGTTCGAGAAGGAGTTTTATTTATTGGTTTTTCTTTTCTCTAGTGCGACATCTACCAAAGTGTGGTATATTGATAGTGGATCCTTCCACCATATGAAAAGTGTGCATGAGCACTTTACAGATTTTACTGAGAGGGGTGTAAATCTTGAGGTAGTGCTTGGTGATGAATCCATAGTCAAGGCAGTTCGGATTATGACAATATCTTTTCAGAGGAAGTCACAACCTCCCATGTTAGTGAGATATGTCTTGTATTTTCCGGGCTTGTAAAAGAACCTGATATCATTTTCTACCATTGAGGATAAGGGTTATGATGTGGTGTTCTATGATGGTTAGGTACTCATGTATGCCAAGGGATCATGTATCACTTCGGGCAAATTGATTGGGATTTGACATGAGAAGATATGCATGCTTATGTTTCAACCAACTAGAGCATTGATACATAGTACCAACAACAGTGACTTATGTGAGCTATGGCTTTAGAGGATGGCCCATTTTCACCATGGGGCTTTGATAATATTGAGATAGATTGTTACCGGGGTACCAGATCTCAGTATTGAGCACCAGGATGTGTGCAAGGGGTGTGCACTGGAGAATTACACCAAGACTACATTTCCAAGCAGTGACAATAGGGTATCAAGTATACTTGATTTGATACATTTTGATGTATGTGGTTCGATGTCTTTTGTCTCATTGAGTGGATATGAGTACTATGTCACATTTATCGATGAATTTTCTAGGAAGACCTGGATTTTCTTCATGAAGACCAAGGGACATGTCTTCAAGTGGTTCCAAGAGTTCAAAGCTCTTGTGGAGAACCAATCATGTAATAAAATCAATGTGTTGAGGTTGGACAATGGGGGTGAGTATACGTCCAATGACTTCAATGATTTATGTGCAAAAAAAGACATTAAAAGAGAGTTGACAGTTCCTTACAACTCACAATAGAATGGGGTTGTAGAAAGGAAGAACAAGGCCATAGTTGGGGCTGCAAGAGCCATGATACATGATCATGGGACACCATTATTTCTTTTGGCTAAGGCATGCAACATTGCAGTTTATCTGTAGAACAAGAGTCCACATAGAGCATTGGGGAATAAGATTCCTGAGGAGGATTTCTTTGGGAAGAGGCCTAAGGTTGGACACTTTAGGATCATTGGGTGTCTTACTTATTCACATGTCCCTGCTGGGAAGGGGATAAATATAGAAACCAAGATAATAAAAAAAAGGGTGTTTTTATTGGGTATCGTGAGGCTTTAAAGGTTTTTCATAGATAAATTCCCTCCTTGTGGAAGACAATTATAAGGTGGGATGTGAGATTTGAGGAGGATAGATCATTTAGGAGGTCACGAGGTTTTGAGAAGGGGGGGAAACAAGATCCTCAGCTTCAGGTGAGTTCACCATAGGGTGTAGCATCACAAAGTTCAGGATCAATAGTTTCAAGGGTGACAAGTTCACAGGTGACTGGGTCACAGGTTACAGGCCCCCAGGTTTCAAGGTTACAGATTATTGGCTCACAGATGATCACAAGTATATATTCTTCAGGTACACAATAATCAAGTGATAGGGATGAGGAGGAGGAGTCCCCTCCACAGAAGATGACTTTAGGGAAGAGGAAGCCAAAATGGATTTAGGAGACCTTGAAGGAAGCTCATGAATCTGTGGGGAATCCCAAGAAGGATGTCAATGAGAGTAAGGTGCTAGAAATATTTTGTAGCTATTTAGCTATGGTGAGTAGCATCAGTGAGTATGAGGCTTCCACTTTTGAGGAGGAAACAGATCAACAGGTCTGGAAGGATGTCATGGTGGAAGAGTACAACTCCATTATGAAGAATGATATGTGGGAGGTTGTTTCGAGACCTGAGGGGAAGTCAGTTGTGACTTCCAAGTGGCTATATAAAATCAAGCATGTTGTATATGACAACATTGAGAAGTACATGACTTATTTTGTGGCTAGAGGGTTCTCATAGGTAGAGGGAGTTGATTATGATGAGACCTTTGCACCAGTTGCTAGATATACTTTGATAAAAGCAATGATCTCCATTGTAGAAGATATGGGTTGGAAGATCCATCAAATGGATGTGAAAACCACATTTTTGAATGGAATCATACAAGAGGAGGTGTACATTGAGAAACCACAGGGATTTGAGGTGCATGAGAGAGGGAGAGAGTCTCATGTGTGCAAATTGAAACACACAATATATGGTATGAATCAAGCTCCTAGAGCTCGATATTCGAGGACTGATACTTACTTGCAACAGATGGGGTTTGAGAAGAGTGAAGCAGATCCCAACCTTTATTACATTGTGGTTGGTGAGAATACTTTTATTCGTGTGCTATATGTTGATGATATTTTCATTACATAGGCAGAGAGACTCATAGATGGTTGCAAGCAAAGTCTTGCTTTAGAGTTTGATATGAAAGATATTTGACTGATGCATCATTTCTTGAGATTGGAGGTGTGGCAGTAACAAGGACACATTTTTTGGGGGTAGGTCAAGTATGCAATTGACATTCTGAAGAGATTTCAGATGGCGGATTGTAGGCCTATGTAAACACCCATGATTACCAACTAGAAGAAGCTCAATGCTTCTAAGTCTGAGTTGGTTGATCCCACAATATATCGTGAGTTGATAGGCTCGTTGATGTATTTGGTCAACACTAGGCCAAATATTTATTTTGTTGTCAACACTCTCATTCAGTTTATGATAGAGCCTAGAAGAGTGCATTGGGTGGAAAAAAAACATGTGCTTGAGTATCTATATGACATAATGGATTATGGTTTGGACTATGTCAAAGGGGATGGAGTCAGTTTGATAGGATACACAGACTCAGATTGGGAAGGATGTGTTGTTGACAGGAAAAGTACTCCAGGGCGTTGTTTTGGATTGGTTTCAGAAATTGTCTCGTGGTTCAGTCGGAAGAAAAAGTTAGTGGCATTGAGTTATGTTGAGGCAGAGTATATGGCATCCAATCAGGACAGTTGTGAGGCCATTTGGCTTCACAAGTTGTTGGTTTATTTGGTTAGCAGTTAAATCCTACAATGATTTACTGTGACAATCAGAGTTGCATAAAACTCTTGGAGAATCCATTTTTTCATGACAGGTAGAAACATATTGAGATCAAATATCACTTCATCCGTGACTATGTTCAGAGAGGGGCAGTTGAGCTTCAATGCTTATCCATAGATGAGAATAAATTCTCACAAAATATTTGGGGAGATCCAAGTTTGCCTACTTCAAAGATAAGTTGAGAGTGGAGAGTAACACCTTCATCGGTAAGAGGGGGTGTTAAAGGGTTGTACCTAGGGCAAGTGTTTCCCACATAGGATTGGAATCTAGCATGTGGGGAAATTTCCAAAAGTGATCCCTAGGACATAACTTTATGAGATATGAAGTTAAAGTTACTTTTGAGCATATTTAATGAAAAATGTGACTTATGTGACTTAAGTTGTGATAAAGTGACTTTTAATCACAACCATATATCTAGATGGCCTAAGATTTAATCGCAGGCCTTAGATCTTAGGTTTAGGTCATTTTCATAAAGATGAGCAAAAAGGGAGTCTAGGGATTAAGGCACCTCACTTAGTCATTCATTAGCGTTGAATGAGGAGAGAGAGAAAGAGAGAGAGATGAGAAGTGAAGGAAACATTGCAATAGAGTTGGCACACATTCCAATGAGAGGAAGGGCATGCAAAGCACTGAGATATCTTCAGCATTTAATGAGTCTATACTATATGGAATTTTGAGCAAGTCATACAATAGAAAAAAAACATAGAAATCGAGGAAGTATTCTACATGATTTTAAGGCATTTATTGTGTAGTTGTACAACACATTTAGGTACAGAAATCGAGGCTACAACAAACATGAATTTATATACAATCCTTACAATAGACATGCACATAAATAGAGGTGCTAAACCGTATAGTTCATAAAGGAAGTATGGGCACAAATTTTGAGGAGTTTGGAACAGGTTTTGAGGAGGTTGTTTGGCATGATTTTTTAGACAACTTGGTGCTTTTATTGCTGAAGTATTTTGCTATAAAGGTCATTTTCTCTGAGCACAAGAAATAATAAAAATCTCCCTCTCTCATTGGATTTGGGTTTTTCTAGGGGATATTTGCCCAAAAATATTTGAGTTATATTTTTTTGGGTGTGTGCATTTATTTATGTTCTATATTACAGTAAAAGACTACGTGTGTTGAAAATTACAAATTTATATTTATGTTATTTACATTTTAGAATGAAATGTGGGTTGGACATTAAATGGTGACAAATTTAATGAGACTTGAAACTGGGTTGGGGTCTAAAATTTTTACATGGTATCAGATCTTTGAAGAGTATAAGAGTAGAAAACACCAGGACAATATCATATCTGAGAGAGAGAGGGTTAGTTTGTTCACCATGACATAGATTTTGACTTAAATATGAGTTGTGAAGGTCAATGGATACAGGTTTAAGGGTTGAGGAAAGATTATATGGGGCTGAAAATTTCAGCCCATGGAAGGAGAGGATAGTGTTTCTTCTGCAGTAGTGTGAATTATGGGACATTGTGAACAACACACAACAGAGTCTTGTGAAAGTTCCTACAGATGTGATTATTTTGGATGAATACACCAAGAAGAATAACAAGGCTAAAAGAATCATCCTTGATTCCATAAAATACCATGTGATTCCACATGTGACAAGTAAATCCAATGCCTATGAGATGTGGGAATCCTTAACTAAACTTTACCAAAGTTCCAATGAAAACCGTAAAATGGTATTGAGGGAAAAACTGAAAAGCATAAAAATGACCAAGACTGAAAATGTTGCCACTTATCTTACCAAGATAACTCAGGTTAGAGATGAGCTAGGTTCTATTGGGGAGGTTATTGTTGAAAATGAACTTGTGAGGACTGCTTTGAATGGTGTGACCAAGTAATGGGATGTCTTTGTTGAGGGTATTATTGCAAGAGAAAATATTCCCAAGTGAGATCATCTTTGGGATGATTTCATACAAGAGAAAAATTGAAGAGGATATGTGCAGGGGATTTCATCAAATGGTAATGACGAGGAAAATGTGGCTCTTGCATAAAAGAGAAAGAAAAATTCCAAGAAGGGTTCCAAGGGTGGGGCCAAGTCAATTCCTGAAACTAAATTTTGATGGAGATTCAAAAGGAAGTCCTATTCTAGTAGGTGTAGGAGGCATATTTGGGGACTCAGAGGGTGCAATCTAGAACCTCTTCACCATCAAAATTGGGAATAACACCAACAACAATGCAAAACTAGTCAGCATGCTCACATGGTTAAGGATGGTTATCAAGCTGGATCAGAAAGCAATAATCATGGAAGGGGACTCCCAAATTCTTATCGCAGCTCTAAGGAAAATCATCAATGACACCCTTCCGGAGCGTGTATTGACGAATTGACACCTCTACTTCGGGTTATATGAGGTGGCACAATGTATCAGAGGTAGATGATCCATCATCCCAATTCATGTAAGAAGAAAAGCAAACTTGGCGGTTGACTACCTTGCAAATGTGGTGGTGGATCAGGCACTTAGYGAGAGCAGTTGATTCTGGTGGGAGGTGGGACTTAGAGAACTTAACACATCTCACCTTGCAAGACACCCMTCCCTCGGATGGGGTGGCAATAGTGGAAGTAGGTGACCTTGACTAGGGGTGTTTAGTTGTCCACTCAACTCACTGATCAACAACCTCTCTCCACTTGGACCCGGGTCGTCAAACCTCATGTTTGGTGAATKTGATAGATGRATGTAGATGGGAAAGGATGATAGTTGTTAGGTATGGTGCTAATTCAGGTAATGGTAGTATGGCGAGATGAATCAGTGACCAAAAACTTGAGGGAAGGAGATGGGATGACGCTTATGGCATACCTCCCTAGTACAACAAGTATTATGTTCAGGCGAGCCCGACTRGGGATTCGTGGGAGAAAGGTATAGTTCATTAAGCATGCAATAAAGGGGAGGCTAGGMCAAATATCGAGGTGGAAGATAGATGTTATTAATTAGTGAAGTCTTCCAAAGGGAAAACACATCATTAAARCTAAGGAAAACCCGACTGGATATTGCTCACAAGAGGTTTCCCTGGTTAATCAATGACACTGTGTGGAGGAAAGAAAGGTGGTGACTCGGGGGCTCTCCATCGCCCCTAGGTGTTGCATAGCTCTGGTGAATATTAACCGAGGTAGGGAGTGGAACATCTCTCGCAGAGCGAATCTTAGTCGACAGTACCATCTGTGTGGGTGGCGGAGAATGAGATTTAGGTTGTTGCTAAGAAGGATGGACCTTGTCCTTGGCAAGGCCTCCATGGAAAAGATGGATTCAACCAGCATCGTAGGCCATCGCAAGAAAAAATGAGGGGCGGAGGTTTGTCCTTCTCTAGTTAAACCAAGGTCGCACAATAGGGAAACAAAAGAAGCGAGGGAAGCCAACAATCGCTTCCATCACCTATGCTCATCAATTGAAAAAAGGGTGATGTCAGAAATTCACCATAGTCAAACAAGAACAAAAGATACCAAGTATTTTCTCCTTGCAGAGGTCTACTGGCTCACCAAAGCTATGGTTTCCCAAG
>JASDQU010170405.1:0-12031 GCA_032191745.1 Picea mariana | reverse complement strand
GGTTTAGTGCGACCCGAGTATAGGACTTGCTACTATGCGAGGTCCGATTTCCTGATATGACAAGGGAGATCCTCGAGGATCATTTTGTGGGTGCGAGAACTTCCGACAAGGGAGTTGAAGAGAAAACTTAGCTCTTCCAGCCTGAGAAGAAAAAAGGTCCTGGTAGTTGCAGACATACCCTGGGTGGTGCATTTGCATCAATGGTCTAGCCATAAGTAGCCGCCATGGTAACATGATAGTAGTATCTTGACACATGCATTGACTTCTTGGTGTCTTTTGAAGTGTGATATCTTTATGACATTCAACAGAGTGGACTGCACAAGGTTCATTGTCCATGACTGGGGAATTATCTTTGAATTCTTCCTCTTCGTTTTGTTTAGGTACTTGTAACGGGGTGAGCATACCATAGATCTTGCGATCTTCGAGGTTGAAGTCATTGATATTCAATGTTGTGATCTTATCCATCTCTTCTTGAACTATGTGTATCCCCTTCAAGAGGTACACAGTGAACATGGTGTACTCAAAATCTTTTGGCACACTATCATGATTCATCGCACCAGCTAGAGGCGAGATGTAATCGGGCAATATGGTTGGAATCAGCTTTGCATTTTCTAGTTCGTCCTTATGCTTGGTTGTCTTCTATGCTAAGGGTCAGGATGATCCGACTCCATGAGCAGTAGAAGGAGAGGCTTCTAGTCCTCTCTTTGATGACGCTTGTATACTTGCAGACATCGACACTACTCATTCAGTCATGTAGTCGATAAGAACTTCTTCAACAACTTTCTCTATAGCATTGAATGTGTTCAACATACATGCTTAGGGTTGGAAATATCGGGTTCGAGGAGTAACTTAGACACTACAATGAGATATAAGACAATAGCGCAATGATCATTGTGTAAAATCAACGAGTCCACGGGCTCAGATTCACAGTTAGCAAAAGTTTTCTTGGTGCATGGCACGACGGGATAAATAGATAACTTCACAACGAATCTCTTACAATGGGTGAGAAACCTTCATTAACATTGTTCTGACTGTTATGGCACAGTCCAACAGTCTGGTGGAGAACCTTAAATGCCTTTTTACCTATTCGGATGGTCGGATGAATGGTTATATTTTTCCTAACGACTATATTTCTTCACCCTAGTGAAGTGCCATGTGGCATTGTTCTGTTATCCCGATGAAGCTCCAATTTTGCAATTTTTTCCTTTACGAAGTTACCTCTGGAACATTCTGTAACTTTTCGATCTTAGCTCTCTTCTTACTTAGCGTCCTGGCCTTATTTCCAATGATCTTCATCTCAGTATTTCTTTTTCCATTTTGATTCTTATCTGTGTTTGGCATAGTTACTTCATGTTGTTGAGATTCTTTCCTACGATTCAAGGATGATACTTCCTCTTTATCTGGAATAGGTACTTCAATCTTCTGTGGGTATTCTAGTGTTCTTGCAACTTCATCATCCAGGTCTCTAGTGTTAAATAGATTTGATCTGTTCTTTTGTTCTTCAATCAAGTGTGTGATCCTTCTAGTCATGAAATCCTTTAAATCTTGCTTCTTCTTCTCTAAAACTTCTTCTTCTTCCTTCCTTCTAGCCTGATCTCTTTCAATCCAAGGTTTTCCTAGTAACATGGTAAATGCGGTGTTGTTCTCAATAAATTTAACAATCTTGAAATCCTCTTCTGTCGAAGTTCCATTGGCACTCATAGATATCTGGGTGAGATTTCCACATAGGTTTATCATTTTTCCTTTGAATATTCCTATTCCTCCTAATGAAGGGATCATAACAGGACTTCCTATAGATTCCCAAGTTCTTTCTGTCATGATATTCACCTATGTTTCCTCATCTAGAACATAGTCAATGTCAAAGTCTCTTATTCTTTCTTCAATACATTCTTTTTCTTTGAATATCTCTGATAAGATGACATGTTGGTGGTCATTCAGGGTGTCTTTTATCTGTAGCAATACTTTCTTTGATACTTTCTGGGGTTCTTCCATAATCATAGTTTCTGGATCTTCCTTAGGGTTTTCTTGTCTCATGTTCATTCCTTCAAGCTTAGCAATCATTCTCGGGAAATCCAATACTCCATGGTCCATAGCTTTGCAACAAATACAACTAGGTCTTCTCCTAGGGCACTCCTTAGCAAGGTGTCCCAGTTTTCTGCAACTGTAACAAAGGGTTAATCCTCTCTTTCTTTTAAATGATTCCAAGCTCTTCCTGCACTACGCACTAGGATCATAGTAGCTAACCTGCAGACATTTCTTTCTAGGATCCTGCATCCACTTGTTAGTCCAAACATTCTTTCTATGCATAGGTATAACATATCTTTCACTATTCTTATCATATCTACGCAAGTCAAACCTTCTTTCATCTATTAGTGCCCTAGTTTTCAAGCTAGGACATAGTCTATCAAACATACCTAGATCCATACTATTGAAATAAAAATTTCCACTTATCTTACTTCTACAGAGAACACATCTTTCGTATCTAGAACTTTTCACTATTCTTACCTTTATCAGAGTACAAAGCATTCAGATCTTACCTCTTTTCTTCAGATCAGACTTCTTTTCTTAGCACTGAGCTTCACAGGTCAAGTGGAATGATGCACACTAGCACAACAGATCTATGCATAGATATGTCACAGTTTCAGGTCGGATCTTTGCACAAAGCTTCTTCTTCCTCAGTTCCCAACAATCACAGTTTCAGGTCATATCTTTGCACAAAGCTTCTTCTTCCTCAGTTCCCAGCAATCATAGTTTCAAGTCCCAGCAACGGAACCATTTGTTGGCACAGGGGTAGACCCAAGGTTCAACACTACAACATCGCACCAACAAAACCATAACTACCGGCCCTTTCAGCAACACCTGGGAAGAAAATGAAGTCTCACCCGAGGTAGAGGCAGGGGGGGTTGCAAGACTCAGGTGTCTGCAACCTAAGTTGGGACACAAATATGTGATTGGAATACTTAAAAGACAACTTAACACTGACAATTCATCAATATTTGACCTTTATCTACTCCGCAGATAAAACAAAGCATCACATCATTCATTCAAATCTTATGTATCTAAGCACTTATAATACAGAGGTAGATTATATCTAGCATATTCAAGCACTATGCACATTCACATAGGTTAGATATAACATCCATATACGTCGTTAGCACAAAGAATAAATATATCTATCTATCTATATCAAAACACTTAGCAGGTAAAGACATAAACACATCAACACATCGCACAAATCATAGAAACACATAATGTATGTGGTTCACCCCCACCCTAGGGCTACGTTCACCAACTCTTATTCTTTATTATCTTTGGTCAAGCTTCTTATGGGAACATAGCATCAAAATCCTACTCCACAGAAGATAGGAGATTTGTGCGCACTCCGCCAGATCCTTCTTCTTCGAGTTAGGGTACAACACCAAGCCTTGTTACAATTACTTACACGTAGCTCTGCAAGTCTTACACATTATGCACAAAGCATCTACAATCCATACTTAGCACTTATCCCAATATCACACAGATATTCATATATCCCTCTCTTTACATTGCCTAGACATCTATTTATACTTTACAAAATAGGCCTAAACATGGGTAAATCCATGGGCTGACATCCCCATACTCGTTGCATAATCCCAAATCCCAAAAAGGACCCAAAAAGGGGCCAAGATCCCATGATCTGTTCTTCATCTTGTGCTCCTCCTTCGATAGGCTATCGAAGTCCCAAAATAGGTCAATCTTGACCAAGGATCTCCCAAAACTTGGTCAAGGGCCAACAGTGGGCGAAGCTTCTGATGGGGACCTGTAAGGCATTCTTTATATAAATGAAACCAAACTTTGTCACCCTCCTGAAACTTATGGGGCACCCAATGTTGATCATGGTGCTGCTTGTACTTGGAGTTAGACTTCTATAGAATATCGTGAACCTGTTGGTGGATGTGTTGGATCCGCTCATTGAACCGACTCGCTTTGTCAACTTCTAGTGGAGCAGGGGATGAGTTGACCGACGTGGTCGCCAGAGGTAGTGAAACATCCATGGGGACAAATGGTTGGAATCCCAACCCCACCTGAAAGGGGTTGTGGCTAGTTGAGCTATGTAGGGCTCGGTTGTAGCTATGACATGCCATGTGCAGGGGTGTTTTGAATTATACATGCGCATGATATGTACAACCATTTGACTGACGACATCAATTTTTACATCTATTTGGGGGTGGAAGGTAGTGGGTTTGGTGAGCTTGGTATCCAATAGTGACCATAGAATCAACCAGAATGAGTTGAGGAACTGGCTGTCACCATCTAAGATAATGGTTTTTGGGATCCCAAAATGTACCCATACTCATTCAAAGAAGAGCTTGGCAGTGGCTTATGCTGTGATGTTCTTCTTACAAGTGGTTGGAATCGTCATCTTGTAAATGTGATCAACAACCAAAAAAACATAATCATTTCCCCTCTTGGTGGATGGGAGTCCTGACATGTAGTCAATTGAGATGGTTTCCCATGACCTGTTAGGAGTAGGAAGAGGGGTGTAAAGGTCTTGTTTCTTAGTGGTTGGTTTGGAAATAACACAAGTGGTGCAAGACCTGATATACTTGTCGACATCCTGTCGAAGTTTCAGCCAATAGAAATGTTTCTGTAGCACTTCCACTATATTTTCAACACCAAAGTGTCTTGCGACCCGACTGCAGTGAGCTTCCCAAATCAACCTCGCACTCTCTCTTGATGGAATGCAGATATGGCCCATATGAAACAACAAACCATCCTGAAGATGGAAATTAGTGACCACTGAGTTGGTGCCCAACATTTGGTAGGTGGTGGAGAAGTCAGGGTCTATCTTGTTGAGGTTGGGCCATCCAGAGGTCTCGTGGATGCAAGATTCTAGCACCATGGCGAGTGTTGCGAATGGAGGTCGGCTGAGGCAGTCAACAAATTGTTTGGTACTTCTTGTTTTATACTTGATGTTGAGGTGGGACTGTTGTAAGTATGTTGACAACTTCTGATGGAGGTCATTTTGCAATTTTTCTTGGGTCTACATGAACTGTAGTGGCTTGTGATCAATGTGGATGACTATCTCCTTCCCAAGAATGTAATGTCTCCACTGACGACAGGCTTGCAAAATGGATTACATTTCTTTGTCATAAGTAGGGTACTTAAAAACAACATCTGATAGTTTCTCACAATGATATGCCATGGGGTGGCCATGTTGAGTGAGAATGACACCCACAACATAGTCTAAAGCATGTGTCTCTATCTCAAAGGGATGTTACAGGTCCAGTAATGAAAGTACCAGGGATGAGCACAAACTCTTCTTTAAGTCATCGAAGGCTTGTTGTTGGGACAAAATACACACAAATGTTTCCTTACCGCCACCCCTAGCTACTTGGTTGAGGGCCCATGCGATATGAGAGAATCTCAGCACGAACATGCGATAGAAATTGGCGAGGCCCAAGAAGCTTCGAAGTTTAGTGAGTGTAGTTGGGGCTGGTCAGTCATGGATGACCTGTATCTTGGCTAGATCCACATGCACACCATTTTGATCAATGATGTAGCCTAATTAATGTACCCTGTTCATGCCGAAGGATAATTTTTCTAAGTTAGCATATAGTTTGTGTTGTCGCAGGATGTGCAGAACCTACTGAATATGTTGGAAATGTTCTGCCCAAGTCTTTTTTTAGATGAGGATGTCATCCATATACACCACTACACCATTATTGGTGAAAGGTCATAGGATATCATCTATCATCCTCATAAACATTGTTGGAGCATTTTTCAAACCAAAGGGCATAACCAACCATTCAAAAATACCTTGTTTTGACTTGAAGGTAGTCTTCCATACATCTATCTGTTCTATTGGAACCTGGTGGTAGCCAGACTTTAGATCAATCTTATTGAATTATTTTTCCCCTGTGAGGTGACCAAGGAGGTCATCAATTCAGGGGATCAATTACTGGTTTGAGATTGTGATTTTATTCAAGGCTCGGTAATAAATGTAGACTTTCCAGATCCCATCTTTCTTCTACACCAACATGATTGGGCTCCCACAAGGTAATGAGCTGGGATAGATGTGCCCCTTGTGGAGTAGTTCTTGGATCTGCCTCTTGATCTCCTTGATCTATAATAGAGAGCGGTGATAGATTGGACCATTGGGTACCGGTGCGCCTAGGGTCAGATCGATGGGATGCTTGACCTGGAAGTGCAGAGGTATCCTGATACGAGAGGAGAAGATATCTAAGTATTCTTCCACAACCTTATCCACTTGTTTATGTTGTGTGGAGAGATCAGCCACAGAAGCCCTAGATGTGGCTGTGATATTTCACTCACTCTACAAGTGAATCATGAAGAAAACAAATTTCTCGGTCTAAGACATGACCTTCCTACATTGCTTGGCAAATGTCAAGGAAATAGCACTAGGAGGGGATGCCTCAGGTATCCTATACAATTTCCTGTTCAAAGTATTAATAACACTACGAGGCCTAGACTCATATACAACATGAGGCTTCCATAAATAAGGTTGGCCCAAAAGAACATTACAAACTTCAAGAGGAGAAGCATCGCACAATACCTCCTCTTTGAATGGCTTGATTCCATATGACAGTTGACATTGTTGGATGATGCAGAGATCACTTCCTTGGAAGAGCCATCCAATGGTGTAGATTTTTGGGTGTGGCATTGTCGGTAGGGCCAGCTGCTTGAAGACCTCTATTGATATGAGGTTCTTCTGGATACCACTATAAATGATGAAATGTAATGGGGTTCCTTTTAC
Source organism: Picea mariana (assembly GCA_032191745.1). Taxonomy (NCBI): domain Eukaryota; kingdom Viridiplantae; phylum Streptophyta; class Pinopsida; order Pinales; family Pinaceae; genus Picea; species Picea mariana. The sequence continues at coordinate 5,274 of JASDQU010170405.1, read as the reverse complement.
CCACATCTATGAATGGAAGATGTGATCTCCTTCTTCTGGATCGTCTGGTTCACCAGGCCGGAGATTGGTGGTAGAAATGGTGGCACTGGGTTCTGCATCAATGATCTATATTCCCATTTCTGGCTCTAACTTAGAGTCAGAAACCACATCTGATTCAGAGGACTTCACTTCGTCCACTAGTAAATGATTTGAGCGACAGTCAACAGTTTTATTCCAAGGGATCTTATGGAAGTCGTACCACTTCCCTGTATCTTTCTTTGTCCTTCCAGTGTCCTTGTTTGCTTGTGGATTGGACTAGTTGTCCTGATACTGTCCATATTTTCTCTGTCCTTTATTCTATGGGTTGGGGCCTCCCTTTCCTGGCTTTTCCTATGAGGGGTTCCCAGGCCCAAATTTCCGCATCTTTTGTTTGAGCTTATGCTCAATTTTGAAGACATATCGGTAGGCCGCACCCAACGAAGAGATGTCCATAAATTCCATTTCGTTCTAGATGTATATATGCAGAGCACCATGATACTTGAGCACTAAGGTTCGCTCTGAATATTTGATACCCATCTTGGTGCACAAGGTATGGAAGATATTTGTGAACTCTGGCACTGCTTAGTCTCTTTCTTGTTGCAGTGTGGACCATTTGGTATAGAAGTTGTCATAACTTCCGACAAGGTATTATTGTTCCTTAATAGCACCTGTGAAGGATTCCCAGGGGGCCATGACTATAAATAAGGAGGGTTTCTCTATTTCCTTTTGCTCATAGAATTTTTCCCACCAATATTTGACATGGGGAACGACTTAGATGAGCGCAAAAGTAATCTTTTCTCTATTCGAAAAGTTATGGACAAAAAAATACCCTTCTAGTAGATTCAACCACTTGTGTACAAAATCTTCGTCTATCTGACCTTCAAATATATGAATATCAAAGTTCATTTGTACATTGAAGGGTGCAGTGCCTCCGCTCGAGGAAGACGCATCGTCTGTTGGTAGCTGTCAAATGATTTGCGTGAAACTATCCATCCTCTCATTCCTTTGTTGCATGAGTGCTTCCTCAAGAAACATTTTGAAAGGATATCCTGTCCCATCATCTTTCTTTTCTCCTTCCATGAGAGGTCTCTTGGGTGTGCGAGAGTTTTTTTCCTCAAGAGAAACAAGCTCGAGACCCAATTCTTTGTACTCTGACCTCATTGGGGACATGCATTAAGACGACAAGGAGTAGACCTATTTGATACTATTGATCCAAATTTTATGAACATAATGAAATGAATAAAGATTATTAAAATATGCTTAACACAAAATAACAGAGATACAGTAAAATTGGTTTTCTATTCAATAAGGAAATAAGATGGAACTATAAAATGCAACGGAAAACAAGCTTGTTGGAATGGTGGGGGCTTATTTCTGAGAAGAAATGTGACAGATGCACTCATTCACAAGAAGATGGTTACAATGAGGCTCTGAAGGAATTTTACAATAAACAAGAATGTCAAAAAACCTATACATCCAAAAACCTAACCCTAGGAGATGAAGCACCAAAAGTCATGTGGGCCCTGTTTGAGTAAGATAGTACATCAACTTCCTAGGGTCGTAACATTTTCATATGATCTTCATTTTAGGAGGGTCTAACCAAGATGAATGATTTTTTACTGTACCAAGGCATTGGTTTTGATGGTCCCTTGGGACCCAAATCCCCAAAAAACGTCGTTTAGGGCCTCAAAATGACCCGAAAAGTATAGAACCCGAAAAACTGTCAAAAAACTGCCAAGTTGGAAAATTGTTTTTTGAGCCAGTGGAATAGGTGGGTGGCCACCAATATCTACCTAGATCAAGGAAAATAGAAATCTAGTGGAATTTGCACCAAGAACATCTAGTAATGTGTACATCCTCGATGTAGAAGAAGAAGAAAAATATTTCTTAAACCAAGTAGATGAAAATTAGTTGTGGCATAGAAGGTTGGGGCATTTAAACTTTGAAAACTTGATTCAAGCCAATGAAAAAAAGGCAGTTAGGGACCTACAAAAATTGATTAAGCCTTCAAATCCTATTTGTAACCATTTTCAACTAGGTAAGAAAACAAGAGTTAGGCTCAAAACAAAAGAGCATTCCACAACTAGACCATTAGAACTTATTCACACAGATTTATGTGGACCTACTAGAAGCAAAATCACTTAGGGTGAACATTATTTTATGTTTATTTTTGATGACTACATAAGACTGACCTGGGTTTTCTTTATAAAAGAAAAATCAGAAGACTTTGAGAAATTTAAAATATATAAAGCTCTTGTAGAAAATGAAACAGATCTAGAAATTAGGTTTCTAATATCAGACAATGGAGGAGAATTCACCTCTAAAGAGTTCACTCAATTCTATAAAAACCATGGTATCAAAAGACAATTTTCATCTCCCAGGACTCCTCAATATAATGGAGTGGTAGAAAGGAAAAAAAAAACAGTTCAAGAAGATGCAAGAACTATGGTAAATGAAGCCAAACTTCTAGACAAATTCTGGAGAGATGCAATCCACACAGTAGTTCACATACTTAATAGAGCTTAGCTGAGACCCAATAATGAAAAAATCCCTTATGAACTATGGTTTGGGAGGCTAGCCTCTATAAAACACTTTAGAATTTTTGGAAGTAAATGTTACATAAAGAATGATGAAGATAACCTGGGAAAGTTTGACCCAAGATCTGATGAAGGAATATTCTTAAGATACACATCGAATAAAAAGGCATACAAATGTTATAATCTCAGACTACTAAAAATAGTGTAAAGTGAAAATGTAAAAGTACATCATCTAATAAAGGGCATATCCAAGGGCTTTGATAAAATATCTCAACAAGAAGATGATGATATAAAATCTCAACAAGAGGATGATGATGTAGAATCTGAGCAAGAAGATGCTGATGTATAATCTTAGCAATAAGATGATGATGAAACATAGGAAAATAAACCTCACATTGATGAAGAAAGACCATGAAGAAGCCTAGCCATATCATTGGAGATAAAAGTGTAGGAGTGGAAACAAGAATAAAACTAGATTTTGACTCAGAACAAGCAATGCTATCCCTAATTGAACATAAATCAGTCAAAGAAGTTGTCAAAAGTAAAGATTGGATAAAATCAATGAATGAAGAACTAGATCAAACAAACAAGAATCATACTTGGGAACTAGTTCGAAGACCCAACAACAAGAATGTTGTTATCACATCAACATGTATGGGGTGTTTTCCTTATGAATTTCCCTACTTTGGTGAAGAAAGGGGAAGAAATGGGTCAAAAACCCACTTCTCCTAAGTCTTGGTGATCAAGCGCATTTGGTATAAGGAGTGCATGGATTTGGGCGGCCAAAATCCTTGTGCCTAGATATATGAAGCAGATACAATTCCAGACCCTCTCATCATTCTACCTTTAATGGGAGTGAAGGCTCTGATATGAGCACTAAGGAGCACATGGATCTGGGTGGCTAGGATCCATGCACCCAAATCTATGATGCAGGTACAATTTCAGACCTCCCCCACCGTTCTACCTTTAACAAGAGGGGGGGTCCGATATGAGAAATTTTGTGTGGGACCTCCCTAAAACCTCTTACCGCTGCCTCCTTCGCTTACTGCCTTCTACCCCCAGTGACAAGTGTCTTCCATTTTCCTCCCTCTTTCCCCTATCACATCTCCCACTCCCATCTGCCTCTCATCAGCTTACACTTGTCCCTCTCCCTTACACGTCGTCCCCTTCTCAGTGATGTGTTTTCCCTGACCAATCACATCCCACCACCATATCTCCTTTACCTCCACGTAATCGCCCCGTAGCCTTCTTGCAGCGTTTGTGATTCTTCCACCTGACTCTCACACTTCAAAGTCCATGATTTCCACCACCCACATTTGTCAAATCACCTCTATTTGGCTATCGCCCATCCACTACCTCATGTGAAATACTCCAGTATTAATGATTGCCCCCCACATCTTACCATGAATCCTCTAAGTAGATCTATATGGTAGCATGAGAAGGCCGCCACATCCTAGAGGTGCATAGTTGACTTGGGGCCTTCCTCGATCCCAAGGAAGTAGTTATTGAAATAGATGGTGGTGGTTAGACATCGTCTCCACCATAAATGGAAAGTACAGAAAAGGATTAGAAGCTTGTCAATTCATTTGCNAACACGAATGCGTCTGACTAAGGTGCACGACTATCCAAAGACTGCATGCACAGTCTACCAGTAAACATGCAGATGTAACACCTTCAATGTGGTGGCTCAAAATTGTTGTTGTTATTTTTCCTTGAGTATATGTAGTCATTTTTTCCCATTTTTGTATCTATCGATGGTATAGCTAAGCTCCCTATTGTAAAGTTTTAATGAAGCACTAGTTTCCTTGGTTATGCGGATGTATGTGAGACTTCTTGTTTAATGATAGTCAGCTTCTTTAATTTCTCTATAATTCATGTGTTAGAACACCTAGGCATGGATGATCTGGTTAGGAGTTGTTTTGTTGTTGTGATGAAGGTTTGATCAAAGTGACATAACAACTATTTTTAACAGGCATTTCATGTTATCTTTCTTCTTTCTATAGCAAGTAGCTCAAGCATGGAGAATCTAGTCAAGATGTTATTATAGCATTGTGATGAAGGTTTGATCACCTCACCATTATAGTTGTGACTTTCGCGAGTCATATCCTGGTGTCTGAAGCCCTGGTTCAGGTTGATATTGCACTTGGAGATTTTCTTATTGCTTGTTCACTTACTCGCCCTTTACTACACTTACTGACTGAAGTTAGATTTAGACCTCACCTACTCATGCTTTTCTTAGTTTAGGATTCTGAGTTAAAATGATATGGTTCTAAGTTTACTTCAATTCGATCACCTTTTATAAAACAAACCCGTGACATAAAATATTGATGGGTATCAAGATTACTCCTGCTGTAGTCTAGGACTGACTTCTGGTGCTAACATTTATGGCATCCTTGTCGGGGACAAAGTTGAATATTTTCCTTGGGATTGAATGACATTGACCCTATGATTATGAAGGTGCAGAAATCAGAGACCTACAAGATTTCTACTATGCACTTGGTGACTCCATTGTGACGACTCCACTGTGGTGAACCTACTATTTCAGTTGTGGCTTCGAGAGGCAGTCATATGAGGTCTACTCCTATGTTTCCCTTGACAACATCTGAAGCAGATCCAGAGAAGCTTATCAGAAAAGGGAAGGCTCTCAGAGAAGGGGTTTCAACTGCTGAATCAGGTATTTCAGATAGTTCTCATTTCCCTCTGTTAGAAAATCCAATAT
>JASDQU010170404.1:2274-13687 GCA_032191745.1 Picea mariana | reverse complement strand
TATATATCCCATAAATATTAACTACACAAACCTATTTGTAAAGTTTTTACCAAGAGATTAATCTTGATTCCATATCTCAACAAAGAGGTATTCGATCCCACTAGCTTGGGACCATAGCCTGTAACTAGACCCCTAGATTTCCCATCCAAGTCTAATGAGTAGAAGGATCAATCCTTAAGAAAAGAAGTGAGAAAATCAATATTTTTTTCTCCTAAACACAAAGTCTCTTTAATTAGGAGGAGATGAGGTTTATAGACCTTGATGAGTCTTTTGAGGGCTACTCTTTTTGGGAACCCCCTACCCCTCTCATGTTAAATGATAGGGAAATCATGAGGAAACCTTGTGAATGGATTTCCCCACTCTAAGGGCCTAATCAACGATTTATTTTTTACCCTCTCTTACCTCCCTCTTCACCTTCTATTTTTCCAAGGTAATGTTCAACTTCCAACTAGATCCCAAGCCCTATCACCCTTATGGAACTAGCCCCCCTTCCACCCCAATTCCTTCTTTATGTTCATATTTTGATCTTATTTCATATCTTGACACTATCGAGTTCCATATTTTATTCTTCTTAAGGCCCCTAAGAACAAATACCTCTTCTTAGATGACTTAAAAACATAACAATATCATTTCTAGTCTTGTCATCCCTTTCCAACACATATCCAAGTTTTTTGGGATGGGAAGAGTCTTATAGCCAAGTCCCCAAGCCTTCTTCAACCATCGGGTTAGACTCCCCTTTTTTGGTTCTAGTATTAACCAACTGATCATGTGACATTAATGATATCTCCAAGATCTGATTTGGGGTCAGTGATGGGGGAATCTTCACAATATTGTCCTCCTGGTGTAACGTCCCCGCCGTTACGACACATAAGCAATGTACAACAGACCAATTTTTTTTTCATGCATTAGGAAAATTAAAACATCATAATAATTATCAACATCAAAGACAATCATCAAGGTGTAATAACATTCTAATAAACCAACACATGTAACATAAAATCCATAGCGCAGGAGAAATTATTACTATATCAATCCAACAACGACATAAGCCAAGGCACAAATAATCTACTTATTAAATTTTTAAGGTGCAACGATATCCACTTAACTTCCAGGTGCGTGATTCAATCAATCGTCAAATTACAATAGTCAACATCATTTTCAAGGTAAGCACAAGATCCATTGCTAGATTAACATATTCACTTATCGATCATTGCACCAATAATCATTCACCAGGAATCATACCGTAACATTGTGACAAGCGTGATAGATAACTAAGGCGTAAACATTTATGCATCAACTTAGTCCAAGGCACAACAATCCTAACACCTAATGATTGGCATAATCCAAGGTGCAAGATAAACCATTTCTAAACCATCACACATGACATAAAATTCATAGGCGCAAGAAGTCTAATGTGTACATCAGTCATTCGTTAATAATTTAATGGCACAATAAAGGTTGTTAATCCATTATTCATTTAAAAATCTAATAATGCAAGTAAAGATTGTAATCCATCGTTCATTAAGACATTCGATGATGCAAGTAAGGAGTGTTAATCCAACATCCATTATTACATCCATGACGTAAGCAAGGGTTGCTAATCCAACATATGACAACATAAGATAAAGCGCAAGGTAAACGATTGTATTTATTTGTTGCGTAAGGAATCTAATCACATACATAACATTCTACATCACCTTGAGTTGAGGTGCAAGAGTATCATCCATTAATTCGTTGCACAAAAGATCTATGGTCTAACATTCGTTCACCACATCATAAATTCATTACGCACAGGTAGTCTAAAATATTTAATATCAGTCTTTACTTCAAGGTTTCGCTGCGCGTGAGGATTCTAGGGTCTAACATCATGCGTCACAATAAAAATTTAGTGCGCGCAAGGAAATGATTTCATTATCTAATCATTCATTTAATTCAGTGCGCACATTCATTCTATTAACTAGTCATTCATCGACACTGCAATTCATCACGCAAGAGATAAATAAGCTTAAAGAAACATTCCTTACATTAAATTCCACTGCGTGCAATAATCTAATATCTAAAACAATAATTCAAATACATTAAATTTTCATGCATGCAATAAATAAACTTAATCTAAGCAAACTTGCATCCATGTCATCTATCATGCAAGAGTACCCAAGCCTTTTTATTCCAAGGAGAAAAATAAATCTAATCGCGTAATTTATCATGCTTGAGAATAATTACAAGGCACTAAGGAAATCTAATCATATAATCCATCACACACTAATCATCGAATTTCTTGACGCAACTTCTCAACACTACCTTTAAAAATTCCTTAAATACAGAGTAAAATCTATTAAGATTCGCGATCATTAAAAAAATCTTAGATGCTAAACAAAACCTGGAAATGTTCTCCCACGCAAATGATTTTGGCTAACTAGAATCTAGGTTCCAATACTACTCGCTTCCTATCAAGACTAAGAATCGACTTAGGTGGATGAATAGAGTTCACAGATTCATTAGTCTTCAATAAGTTTAAGAAAAATCTAATACCATTAGCATTAAGGAAGAGAATCCATAAAATGTACGTCTATGTGCAGTCCCCTTTATTTATGGTAAAAGGTTAATAACCCCTACTTGAAGGGTCAAGATTGCATGACATACGATTAGGTATTTCCGTGTTACAATAATTTAATTAGCGGGAAGGAGAATAAAAAATACAAAAAGAAAGGTTGGAATAAACCCTCGGTTGACCTGCCATCTTGAAAGTAGAAAAAATAGTTTTAAAAATGTGGGACCTTCTAAAGAATTAATTGAAGGCCCATCAATGACGCTACTAAAAGGTGTAAGGTTGGTCATCTTTTAAAGGGGGAAGGTCCTAGAAGTTTTCTGCCATCAATTTAGGACAAGCAAAAGCAAGTAAATCACTGTCAGTCATCTGAGAAGGTGCATGTCAAGATTTGAAGGGTGGGGAAAATCACCCAAGTTTGGACAAAGAGGATCGCTCCAGGGAATCGCCACAGAGAAGGCACATTTAATTGCTGGAGAAATACCAGCTGAGAGAAGGTGCCGTCAGGTCATGGGAGAATCTTGCACTATCAGAGAATAAGTTCAAAGAATTAATGTGCAAGGAAGGACGTTGCATCCATAACAAAATTGCCGGTGTCCCAAGAACCACGTGGTCAGATTAAATTCACAAGCATACAGTGCCCAACGACTAGAAAAGCACCCAAGAATCTCAATCTCCCTAATACGACCTACGAAGACATTGCCCTTCAACTCTGGAACTACCTAACACCGTAGGGAATACCCGTTGAGAGCTGAAGGTAAGGAGAGTCTCTCACCTGGCCAACTTACCAACCAAAAGGACGCAAATATTTCTCCAGGTAGAGAAAAACACAATGATAAATAAGGGAAGGGCACATAAATAATCCCCAAATAAAAGAACACCAGGTATGTAAAATGCAGCCTAGAAACACAAGGAGGCATAAATCCATTCCGAGGACATTCCTACACATCTATCTACACATTATGGATCACCCATCCATCCTTGATAGCACGACCCTCGCCTTGACATTCATGGGAGAAACCGATTAAGATCACCCACTTTTGAAATGCTTATGTGTATGGATCATTTGGCTTGCACTTTCAAATCTCGCTTGAGGCTTCCAGGTCTCGATAGATGGATGGGATATTCCACGTCAAAGGTAGTAAGAAATTTGAGCCTAACCACATGATCTATAAAAGGTTTTGCAATCTCATAAGGAGGGTCAACCGATGAGATATGTACGACATGAAGCTGTGTGGAAAGAGAGCATGTAGCAAACATTTGGCCTCTTTATAATCAATTTCATTTCAAAAGGGAGTGGGCAACGTAGGGAACAGATTCACAGTATGATCATTAAAAATTGCTTGATTTTAGAGATGATAAGGAACAATTGATGATTTGGAAAAAGGGCACAGAGGAAAATTAGTTCTAAGGGTTGAGAAAGCTTTAATCCAAGGATAACAAGATTGGTTAAGCTGCGGTGAGAACAAATTTTCACATATATAATCAATCCTACTACAACTAAACCCAAGCGAAAAAGGCGACATCCGAATACATAATGAAACCATCTGATTATGATTAGGTTTTGTTTTGAAATAAGCGACATTAGAATACTTATGAAATCATTCTCATTACAATCAAATCCATTGCGAAAAGAAGCGACATCAAAATGCATATATAAACGAGCTTATCACAAATTAATCCATTGCGGGAATGCAACAACGACAAAATACATATATAATTAATCTATTACCATTAGCTCCATTGCGAAAATAAAGTGACATCAAATTACATTTATATAATCCTTATTAGAATTTGATCCATTGCGAAATAAAGTAACGCCAAATTACATATATAATCCTTATTACAATTTGATCCATTGCGAAATAAAGAGATATCAAAATTGCGAAAATTAAACCATACACATTCCATCAACCTAGTACCATTTAACTTATCGAAATTACCGTCACCGACGAAACTGAGCTTGGAGATGCTCTTCGACAACTGATGACCCTCCCTGCTCCCACTTGCTAATCGCTGAGACCTCACCGATTCCTCCCAGCCAATGCTAGGGGTACTATTCTTCCCCTTGAGCCCCCCGAGCCGCAAAGGGGCCACGCACACAAACCAGAGAAAGCTAGCTCCCAACTCGCCTCGCAAGGTCGAGCTACCACTCTCTATTTGAGCTTGGTATCCCAACTCCCACAAGAAAAATCAATCAAGAGAAAAATCCGGCAGCATAACCTTACACATACCAGTCGTGATCCATACCCCTTCTCTGCCATTTCTTTTATAGAGTTATTCTTAGTGACACTTCCATTTGCACATTAAATTTRTTTTATTAAAATATTAATTAGGAAACATTCTCCCCCGTACACTTGTCACACAATCCCTTAGTTGCACCAGAATTTCATTTAATTAATTAAATTAATTTGCCAATTTCCCTCACCCACCTAAAAGCGTTCCTAAAAATGCTCCTTGTTGTCCCTTTGTTCCCTCAATTTCCTTTAATGACCGATGCCTTTCTTAAATCTTAGTTGAGTTTATTTAGGAAATTTCTCTAGATTAGATTCCTTTCTATGTTTCACATTCCTTTTGCATTTAATTTCCCTTTTCTGTCCAAGTTCCAAATTAGCAAGTTTTGCACATAAACAACAATTATTTTTTAGACAATTTATTTCTCCTTTAAGTTCTAAATTTGATTTTTCTCCATCCCTCCTTTATTAATTGCTTACATTAATTTTTAGTCCTCAAATCCTACTTAGACCTAGGTTTTTGATTTCAACTAGGCTTAACAAATTTTAAGGGAAAAATTGTAATTAATAAACTTTACTCATACACAATTTTTTTAAGGCTGACCACGTCAAGTAAGATATTTTTTTCTAATCTTCTAGGTTCATTGACTCACTTGCGTTTAAAAATTGCGACGTGCCCTTCAAGACACACTAAGTGCTCCAAAGGTGCCTCTCGCCTTTACTCATGTTTCATTTATGCGATGTGCCCTTCAAGACGCACTACATGCTCCAAGGGTGCCACTCGCCTTTTGACTGATTTTGGTTGTTGTCCAACCCCTGCAGTCAATACTCCATCAGGTGACCTTGTGGGGGACTAAGGGCCTCTAAGGAATACAAAACCTACCTTATTGCGCGCCCCTTGGAATCTTCGTGAGCGACTGTCTCAGTCTTCCCTCATGGCATCATGGATCTCTCGAACTAGGTAATTGTTAACCTACAGTTCGAGCCACGACGAGAGTGCTAGTAGGCTGTGGCAGGGCTGCTGCCACACCTCTCGCTCAATATCTATGGTTGTCGTCCATGACCCCTTTTCTCCAAATGTGAGTCTGATTAGCAAGCAATCGTTAGCCTACATCCATCAACGAAACATGTCAACGACCATAAACAACATCATAAAATACCAGTCATATGTCACATATGAAATAACAGAAATATTGAAACCATATACAGTCCACTCCCCAAATCGATCTAGAGTCCAAGGAGGTCCATCGATGTCATCAACATCCTCAATCTGTCAAGAGTCCTATGCACTCAAGAGAAACTAGTCAATAGGACCTGTCGATACATATATAATCAAATAACATATCATCATATCCACAACATCATCATAATCCATAAGCGAAACATACAATCATATAATGAACTGGATCACTTGCATGCAAGTTTACTCAAATAATAAGTCAATCATGTGTGCTCAAGAGCAGGATGTTACACCCAGACTAGCCTTGACTCAATAATATGTGGAATTGATGAAGGCGACTCAAAGGATATCTTACCTAGAGAAGGAAGATCCAAGTCTAGCGTTGAGTCCTTCAGTGAGGAGTTCATCCGCACAATGAGCGTATTATGATTCAGATCAACATGTTGTTTTTATTATGAAACATGCATCTCTTGGTCACTTTATTCCTACATTTTCTCATTTGACTTCCTATGCTAGAATTTAGTTTTTCTTGTTGTAATCAAAACTTTGGCCTAACGTTGTGCTTTTAGGTGCCCTAGCTCATGGAAATGGAAGCACCTGAAGGGAAACTTATAATAATATACATTCTGGATATAAGACCATTCCTCATATTCCACCTCCACTTCAGCCATGATGCCTTCCCAAAGGTCAATTTCGACACGTATCCATACCCACACCAATCAAACTACTATTCACAACCTTCATTTAGTCAAACAAATTGAGCGATCAAGTCTCCAAGCTTAAAAAAAAACCAATCCATCCAAAATTTCCAAGGTAGACCATGAAGAATTGCCTAGACTTTCTAAACATAGAAATGATCTTTTCATGGGTCAAAAATTGGCCTCCACTTCTATAGAATTAAGCTCAATGGACCCAAAGATCAATACATCTCCAAGATCTTTTCGACGTTTGAAATATTTTGGAATGGAAAACCCAACCAACTCTTAACTAAGACATAACAAGTTGGGATGTAACCTATCATCGAGATCCAATTATTCTCAAGCTAGACTTTTAAGGATTCCAAAGAATTTATTTCTTGCATAACCTATGAAGCACTGCCCTCAACATTAATCCTTCAACCTCCTAAATCTAGATGTCTTCTCCTACCACCAATTTTACATGACCCACCTTCCTATGAATGCACTTACATTTTATGTTTCACTTCTCCTCCTTAGTGGAAGGTATCTCCTTACCCTGATGGTATTCAAATGAAATTTTAGAATGGTCTCTAAACATCCGAGCATTTGAACCTTCCAAATTTCCATTCGAAAGAGACTTCTCCACACTTTGAGCCAAAATTTCACCACCCTTCTATGAGTTATTTGTCTTCCCAAAAATATCGGTTCTAAGATCAAGAACTCTAGTGTATGTGGGGGTTGTATTGTTTTTTTCCTCTAGTGAGCCTCCAAACCCTATATATGACACAAATTCCCTAGGTTTAGGACTACCATTTTTCTCACAACGAATTTTTCTTTCCTTGTTATCCATCTTTCCACTCGAGCTCTAGTACTTGATTAGGTATTCATTCGTGGGAAAAGTTGGGGTTGAATTTTCATCCTCTGTGTAATCCACCTTGTCCACGACCCCAACCATATTAACCACAACATAAAAACCCTAATAATTTACTGCAGAAAAAATACATAGACCTGCCATTTTCACACACGCACATCGCAGAGCCCAACTTCCACCCATGTTGATTTTTACATGTACACTTACTATTTTAGTTAATAGAAAAATTATTAAAGACAATGAGGGTTAGGGTAAATATTAAGAATGAGAAAATGCCAATACCTATCCACTACTCTAGGATGTGGAAAAACACCTACATCACTTTTAATAGAATGTAGAGGATGGAATACTAAGATGACTTTGAATGATAGACGAAAAAATCAATAGGGAGACACTAAGATTAAATACCTTGGGAATATTGAGGATAGAGGCCATCRAACACTGGTTTAAAATGGACAAGTAATCTTATTAGGGTATGGGGATTTCATGACCATCCTACAAATTTACCTAAAATTGTTTGAGGTGAGGTAGCTTTAAGACAACAATGTAAACACGTAATCATAGAAAACATATATTTTACTAATAAGAAGATAATCACCATSGAGGTCAYCCTAGACTTGGGATGGAGACCATTTAATAGAGAGAGAGTAGAAGAGTTTATTGAAGTAAGCTTATGATCTAGACACAAATCTTATTTTACCTACGCTGGAGTATTATGATCCCACAAAGCTATTAACAAGAGAGTGTTTGAGAGGAACTTTTGGATGGAGAATATAGCCACATTTAGAGGGGGAAAATGTAAGAGTACTTAGATGTGGGATTTAGGTGTTATTACATATAATCCCATAATTTATCAATGAGGTCGAACATTGGAATATTAAAGAATACAATAAGATGATGAGGAATAATACAACATTGAAACATAGGAGAAGATACGGGCCTATAAAGGAAGGTAGAAGTGGGTTAAATTTTTGATGAACCCAATGGACTAAAAGTGCAAATAAAGGAATATGATGATGCATGGAATACAAAAATACAAGGAAGCAAAGCAGTTTATTGAAGAGTAGAAAACAAGAAGTCAAACAAGGGAGAAGTTAAGAATCCAAAGAATAAAAATAAGGATACTTAGATTGAAAATATTTGACATATGAATTCACCATTAAAGAGTGAAGAAAAAGTGGAAAAAGTATGGTAGGATATGGAGGCCATAAAAGAGGAATTAATGCCCAAAATGGAATCAAAGAAAAGGTAACAAAAAAAGGCCAATACTAAATCAAGGAGCTTGAGCAAGAAGAAAAAAAATGGAGTTATGCTTCGAAGGAGGAAAGGAACAAGAAAGGGAGAAATAAGAAAATAGAAGTAAAATCCAATGAAGYGGGATACAAAAACCCAAGGTAGGTATTAGAATTAGATTTTGATGATAATATAAGAAAATAGTAAGAAGGAACTTCCAACCAAATAACYGAGGAAGACATAATAAATACACTAAAGTTAAGCCAAAAAAATACTAGATGAAGTTAAGAAATATGGTAACACATATGAAATACTGAAATTGAAGTCAGATTACAAAAGAGTAGTTTYTGATAATGGGGACCTTGAAATTCCTAAAATACCTAACTTAAAACCTCAATGATAAGCACTGAAAGGGAAAACCTTAAGCATGGAGAAGTGTTTTTCCTTTCTTTGTTAGAGGGTCATGATCAAMCCTTTGTTCATCATAAGGTCTGAAGTATGACTTGAACCCACCTAAGGCCTAAGGCCTATATATGGATGGAAAGAAGGAAAAGGGGATGCTACATGTTGGAAAGAAAGAAAAAAAAAAAAAAAACATATCAAAACCATGAAAAACTACAAGGAAATATGTTTTAGGTGAGGTTTTTGTGGAGGTTTTTAGTGTTACAAGATTGGACAAAATTATCAAAAGACCCTCTTCTAAAACCTTTGCTATTGGTAGCTGAGTTTTTGGTGAAGGTTTTAATGGATTTTCTCTATTATTAAGAATTCTGAGTGGCCGAAGGTTCTAGTGGAGGTTTTTTCCATAGTGCACTTAAGATGGCAAAGTGCACTAGTTTAGTAATTATGTTTATAAAGCACCGGTGCAAAAAATATTAATATGCATTGGTGCCTTAAAATAACAACACTAAGAACTAATGCATACTACATATTTGAATTTACTTGGTGCATATTTTAGATATTGAAAGCATAGAGGGATTTATATCAAAATTATGCATTGGTGTGCTACATATATGATATGCACTAGTGTGTATTATATATGTTATGAAGCCCCGTCACACACTTAATATGTAAAAACACCGATGTGTATAACAACTTTCACACTCTAAGTTCTTGTAATGGTAATGATAACAATAACGAAAAACAATAATGGTTTTGTTAAAGGAAGTAGTGCATTTGTTGTTGTTAAGAGCACTGATGTTTTTATTACAGTCTTATTGCACTGGCTCATACACATGTATAAAATGCACCGATGCATAAATATATATAAACCACACCATTTAGTTCAAATGGATAAAATGCAACAATATGTTGTAGTGCCGGATTTTTCCACGTCGCGAGTATGCAAATGCAACTTTCATATTTTACAAAATGTCAATTGATCATTAGAAAATCATTTTTTTTTATAATAATATTGGTTTTTTCTATTTTATTTATTGCGTTTGGATATAATCATTGCATTAATGTGTTGTACCATTTAAATAAATATTCCAACTAATGAATCATTCATATATTTAATTAGCCATGTAGCATTTTACGACAATGGACAATGCTAATAGGAAATTCATTTTGGTATGAACAAATAAGAGACCCCTCATTATACAAAATGGGACAAGATAAAGGTCCACGATATTCAAAATGTCAATAAATAATTGTTATATTTATTGGTGACATGTTGTCATCTAATTGGGACAATATGTCCACAATGAACTACATGTCTCATTTTCATGGACACAAATTCCAARATATACAACTTGTAAAATTCAATTTCAATGATCATCMTTCATTAATGCTCAAACTACTATCATTTCTTGRGTTGTTTGCATGCCTCATATCTTCATCACTTGCATGGTGTATTGTAATTGGGTTATTTGGAATGTTTCATCGATTGGATTGAGCTTCACATTGAGCCTCYTCATGTTCCATCTASAAACATAGAAATAACGTGTAATRAGTATATCTTCATTATAGTGTAAGATACATGATTGAGTAAAAAAACRTACCATAGCATCAATTTCTTCATAAAATCCATTCTTCATGCTATCTGTCAAGATATATTATGTTGGATCCACTCCATACTTTGTTTCCTATAAGTTTTATATGCCATGACAAATGATATATATAATTAAAGGTTTCTTATTGTTCCATTAATTATAAAACAAGGGAATTAAAACRACATAGATACTTACAAATTKTTCAATTAACCCTTGATACTCCARCATATACTCACAACCCATATATAATATGATGTCAATCAAATGTTTAGGTGGCTCTTCATGGATGATTGTAAATAATTTAAAATATATACATCACAACAAATATGAAGTCTTAAGTAATGAAAATCCATTAAGTACTCACAAACTTCACGATTAACCCTTTTCTGCCTTGTTGTACCGTCTATGTGTTGAATGGATTCCATTTTGTTTTATTTTTTGAAACAAGAAAACAATTGAAAATCAATATTTCATTCAATAATCAAACTCCCTATACATAGAAAAAATCAATGAATACATACATTTGATGCACGTTTTTGTTGGGATGGTTTCTCTTATGAAAAATTATGCTCATTTCTTTGGCCACATCCTTGTAACTTTTTTTGACATCCCTATTGCCATGTTTCATATATCACATCTATTGTACTTTGGAATTTTATCCATCTCACTAAAAAAT
>JASDQU010170402.1:0-21650 GCA_032191745.1 Picea mariana | reverse complement strand
ATCCATGTCAAATTTTGCTGCATACAAAAAATTTTTGAAAACATTTCAAGGATGGCCCCAGTCACATGTCAATGTTGCCCATCATGTACTATATCCCTAGTACAATTTATTTTAATAGTTGCTTCCTTTAAAACTTGACAGATCAGGAAATTAAAACAAAATGAGGACAAGATGAGATGATATATAGAGTGGCTTTGTGAGTGATCTTTGAGTGTAAAGATGAATGAATGAACTTGCCTTGGTTTTGAGAATAATTTATTCTCTACTAAAAAGGGCCAACCATGTGAAGGTGGAAGCTCATATAGCCCCTCCCCCTCCTCACATCAATGTCAATTCCCCAATACCCAATATATAAAATACAAACAAAAACAACATAGCAATCATGCATAAAAACTACCAAAACAAAAATGAAATAAAACTTAAAAACATGTAATTAAACCACATAATTAAAAATTATTTAAAGAGAATAATTCATACAAAATAAAATATCTAGTTATGTACCTCATCGACCAACACAAAATTTGTATCATCCTTCTTCTGTATCTTGTTCTTGATCATCCAACTTGATATCTATATAAGCATTTGGTTCATAAAAAATTTTGAAATGATTTCATCATCATCATCAATGTCATTTTCGAGTATATCTTCATTGATATCATCATCAAGAACTAGCACATTGTCTCCTACGCCTGGTTCATCTTCTCTGTCTTCTTCATCTGTCGACCCATATTCTTCCTTCTCTAGCTCTACATCATCTTCTTTTTCAATATCATATTCCTCATCTACAGTATACTTTATTGGCCTTCCTCTTGGATCATATCTCACAACAAATGACCAATCCCTCTTACTTGGAACCTTTGAGTAAAAGACTTGTTCACATTGACTTGGAAACATTTGATTTTTAAAAAAATGTTGCTTTAATCATCGAAAATCAATTGGCATGTTGAATAATGGTTCTTTTCTCATCATGTTCATGCATTTGTAACCTATAACATTTGACATCGAACAAAACTTATTTGAAGGAATTAAATTCACACTCAATTATATCATTCAAAAACCCATAGTATCTATTTTTAGATTCTTGAGGACATGTGTCACTCCTAGACGAAATATTAGTGACCTAGAATACTGCAGTTATCCCACTATCAGTAGTTTTTTTGGTTTCATCCAACGGTTTGATGCGAAATTTACGACCATTGCACTACATAGCCTTGAGGTGTTTCAACTACAATATGTCAGACATGTAAAAGATGCATTGTCAATTAACAATAAACAAATTTATATAACTTGAAAAATATAATATGAAAAAAAAACACCTATGTAGTCACATTAATATAATATAAAATAACTAAATAAAATGGGTGAATTTGTTTTCCTTTCCATCTTTGAAACAATATGTTAAATCTATTTCCCTCTATGTAACATCGGAATCTCTATTATGATGATCTCCTCTAACCAATTCGGATAGTTCTTTCCATGATAACCTATCGCCGTGACGTTATTTACATCTATCAATCCATACATTCATCCAATCAAGATTGTTTGCAATGTATAAATGTAGCGCATCCCAATATTGAGTAAGTGACCGATCAAAAAATCACAATTCACCAATATTAAATATTACTTATAATCATGGTAAATATTAATAAATGATGAAAGAATAACTATTAAATGAGTATGATCATATACACAAAAAAACAGAAGATTTATATTTATTGAAAATATCCACAATTTAATTACCTCACTTTCTTCATTGTACCTTTCACCAACCACTGCTCCTTTTCAATTTTTTGATGGATTTCACATCCCAAATGTAATACAATGCATGCATATCTTGCACTGCTAATTTATGAAGATAATGACTAATATACACCTTGAATTCATATACCATATATCCCTTGACTATAGAACCCTCACGATGTGCTCTTTGTCTAACCAAATCTTTCAATTATTTCAAGTGCCTCTCCACCATCCACATTGACTTTGTGTGTACACATCCACACATTTCAATCTCCTCAACTTGGTGTATGAGGTAGTGTTCTTGTGCATTGAAAAATGCTAAAGGTAGATACTTCTGCATTTCACACATTAGCTAAGGAATTTCTCGCTTCCAATACTTTATATCATCTTCATGGATTTCTTTCAATGAAAACCATCTATAGATCATTATGCAAGAAAATAACATGTTTCAACAAAACATATCAATACATATTACATTACAAGTAAAACACATGTCATTAAGTACAACAAAAAATTGAATTATTTTTTTGCATATATATTTCTTCTTCTTACCTCATGTATTTTCTAAGATCATATAAAAAAATTTGACATTGTTGTCAAATTCGTTTGGGAGAGATAGAGGTAGAACATACTGTAACC
This sequence comes from Picea mariana, assembly GCA_032191745.1. Taxonomy (NCBI): domain Eukaryota; kingdom Viridiplantae; phylum Streptophyta; class Pinopsida; order Pinales; family Pinaceae; genus Picea; species Picea mariana. Next base: position 19,271 of record JASDQU010170402.1, on the reverse strand, counting down.
AAAAAAAACAAATCGTTACTTGTTCAAAACTAGACAAAAAAAAAAAAATCTAAAAAAATATATGTGACCAATATATAAATATGAATACTAAAATGATTAATTATCTTAATGAAGGTATACCAATCATGTGTTTTTACACCACCAAATTCACATTTCTTCGTTAATATATTGTTTATGTTTGAACAAAAACCTGTGGGAAATTTAATTTTTTGAATGACCAATTTTACACCATTGCTTTGTTGCTCTGTTAATAACCATGAAAGGTTATTTTGGTCACCATAATTATTTGATCGAATCACACTTTGCATTTCATTATTGTCTTCCCGAATTTCATTACAATTTTTGACATTTTTTTCATTATCCTTCTTTCCATCTATGATTCGCCATAATGTTTCTATCACATTCTTACCGATATGCATTGTATCAAATAAATGAACTATTTTTAGGTCCTTATAGTAAGTCAACCTCATGAATTGAGTGGGATAACATTTCGTTCCTCATGGAAACCCATTATTACTATCTTCACGACGACAACATTGATGAAGCATAAAAAAAAATTGAACACTATTTATCAAATGCAGTAAAATAAAATGAATCATTAAAATAAAATTTCAAAACATGATTCCATTTATGATACATAAAAGAAATGTGTACCTTGAAGATTAATTATGTCATATTCCAACTTCCATAGGCGAGGTGTCATTCTTTGTGGTTTTAGTCGAGTCTCTTGTTTCCCATTGAAAATATATTTTTCAATAGTATGCTACTGATGGTTCTTAGAGAGGAAGTGTCTATACTCATCAAACACCTCATTTCCTAAACTTTTTGACTAACGAGATTTCATCTTAGGACCACAAACTGGACATTCAAATTTACCGTTTGTTTGAAGACCTACAACAGATGGATTAATGTGAATTATATATATATATATATACAAAATGATTATTTAAACAACATGCATGATATATTCAATTAATTATATACTATTCAAGCGTGCAATATGGAACGTTACATACCAAAAAATGTGTTAGTCCTGGGGCATCATGAACTGTCCATGAAAGTATTCCACGACATTGAAATCTCTTCTACCCAATTGGTTTAAAGATGTTCTACATAGTGATGCACTCCCATAACTTTAGTAGCTCGTTAATAAGAGGCTTGATATACACATTCATATATTTAACTTGGTACTTCCCTAATTGTTTGAAATTACACAAAATTACTACCATGGTATGTATATATACGTAAATAAATAAATAAAATATGTTATGCGAAAAAAGAGAAAAATGAAAATTTTAAATTCGACAAATTAATGCAAACAAATACCTGGAATAATCATTTTCAACATTATGTGTTGTCTCTTTATTGACATCCAAGGAGGAATGTTATTGTTGATAAAAAAAAATAGGCCACGCTGAGTAAATAGACCGAAGCTCTCTAAATGGATTAACACCGTCAGTTTCCAATGAAAGCCTAACATTACGAGGTTCATCTATAAATTCTGGCCATTTTACAACGTTTTCCTTAAATGCATAACCATCTACAGGCATTCAAAAAACACCATCTTCAATTCTCTTTCGTGCATAGTAATCCATAAACTGTGCCATACTTTGGCACCTTAACAGTCGTTGCAAACATGGAATTATGGGAATATGTCGGAGAACCTTTCAAGGGACCATTTTGGTTACTTGATTGGTTCAATATCTACTGATACCACATACCGATCATTCTGTTTTCGACGCATGTTGTCTATAATATATAATATTATTATGAGGACATGCATCTATACTTTGATACTCCATTCCAATGTCTTTCATAATGGCATATAAATCTCAATATGTGCAAGGTAAAATATTTGACGAGGATAACAGAAATTCACCTAACAATCTAAAACATAAAAAATAAATAGTTAATGTAAATAATAGTAATTGTAAATATTGCATTTTTATTTTACGCATTAATTAACACTAAAACAAATGGGGAAGAGACGACTATTTTACCAATGTCGCAAGAGAGATGAAAATCCAATGGCGTCGTAATAGGGACATGTGTTTTTATTACACCGTACTTCCGACATTATCGGACAATATGGAGATTTTTTTTTGAAATTTCCTCTATTTTTCGACAATATGGCCAATTTTGTCCATAACGTCGCAAATAGAACGTCAAAATTTTTCCAACATATACTACTAGCCCAATCATATTAAGAAATAATCGTAAGGCCATATGATTGCCATGATTTAGATGCCATAAAAGACACAAATAAAATTATGGGGTTTCATATTATGAACATCTCAAACACCGAGGAAATAACTTCGACATATTAAGACATGATAACTCCGGCGACGCCGAGGAAAAAACTTTGTTTGTCCAAGGATCAATCGAGCCTCTTGGAAGAGAGCTTCAAAGAGCAATGTGTTGTAAGCCATTCATTCTCTCATTTCACAATTTTCTAATTTATTGTAGGAAGGGTAAATAATTGCAGTAAACATCTCTCGAGGTATATAATTACTAATTATGGCGATAGGCGTACACTTATTGGAAATGTGCACAATTAATTATCTTTTAATCTTAAATTCTAATCTGATGGCTACCAATGGAAGATGGTGGCATATTCTTGATCATCCTCCCAAATCAATGAATGAGATTTACTATTCATAATTTTCTTGCATTTATGAATACTTCCGTTAACTTATTTACTTTTTAACATTTACCTAATCATATTAAGAAATTATTGTACAACCATAAAATTGCCACAAGAAGAAATAATCTCTTTACAAGCTAAGTTTAAATGCTAAGTTTAAATGATTAAGATGAGCTACCTCAACCTCTTACCACCCACTTTTCAATCAGTGGAACGCATACCACTTTTCAATCAGTGGCACGCATACGTTTTTTATACGCATTCTTATCAGCGGCACAGATTTGTTTTTTATGGTTGAAGTGTCAATGTAAAAACATTTCATATTAGGGCGCGCATTCATATGGGGACACGCATATTACCACACAAGTTTTATATTAGGGCATGCATCCGTTTTTTTTTAAGTGGCCTGAATACCAAAGGAGATGATGAATTGTGAAACAATACCTTGTGCACTCTGATTGAAAATCTTTAAATAATTATCAATATAATATCTTGTGCACTTTGATTGAATATTGTTTAAAATTAGATTAGAAAAAAAATGGAATTAATGTATTATTTATTTTGACTGGAGATGATGAATTGTGAAAGAATATCTTGTGCACTTTGATTGAATATCAGATAGATAATTATCAATATATGAAGATTGTGAAAGAATATATTGTGCACTCAATATCTGAAGAAAGAATATCTTGTGCACTTTGATTGAATATCGAATAAATAATCTATCAATATCTGAAGATTGTGAAAGAATATCTTGTGCGCTCCAATGAGTAGGGTCTTGAAAAAATAATATTATATTGCTCATTAATTTTTTTTTGTAGATTCAAATCTTAGAAATATTACATGTCAAAGTTTCAATTTCAAAATTATCCTCCTTCCCATTCTCATTTTATGGAATATGTTCCTTAATGATTTCAATAACCAATTTTTTTCAATACAACAATTTCGTTTATGTATACAATGTTTTTGTTTTTCTATAGGCTTAAAAAAATAAAATAGAGACCAATATTTGTAGATTCAAATCTTAGACATATTTGGTTTATGTATACACTGTTTTTGTTTTTCTATAAGCTTAAAAAAATAAAGTAGAGGCCAATATTTGTAGATTCAAATCTTAGACATATTACATGCCACAGTTTCAATTCCAAAAATTATCCTCCAGATCCTCATTTCATGGAATATGTTCGTTAATGATTTCAATAACCAATTTTTTTCAAGGTTATGTATACAATGTTTTTCTATATGCTTAAAAAAATAGAGGCAAATATGTATCTAAAATGGAAAACTCATGGAATGAGATTAAGACCTCCTTCTTTGATTAAAACACTGATGGAAGTAGAGCCAATGTTTATACTGGTATTGAAATGGTATTAGGATTTACATATACAGAGACACAGAGGAGCGGGACGCGATAGCCCCACAATATCTCGCACAACAGAGACTGGCTGCATGCGTTTTCCAAATCTTCCTTAGCCGTCTCTATCACCTCGAGTCCTCGTAATGAATTGTTATTTGGGCCGACTGTCTTTTCTCCCGTGAATGTACCATTATCATCCAGAAAATATGACGCACAGAAACCCTCCATTTAATTGCAAACAATGGTTAATAGATTCATAAAGACGATGCATCTGATTGCAAGGAACGATGAATATATTCATAAATGGGAATAATAGATATTTGGTTTTGTTAAGATTTATTAATTAATATTAAAAACTTTAATAGTCCACCATTATCTAATTGCAAGTAATGATGAATAGATTTATTAATTGTCATTTTTAATTAGATTAAGCATTGAATTGCAAGAAATATTAAACACTAAGTGGCTCACTAAGAATCTTTTAAATAGATTAAGCATTTGGGTAATTAAAAGTAAGTAGTTAAGTGATAGATTAATTATGGAAATTGTTACCTAATTTTATATCAATATTTTTGTAAGGTTTATTAATTAATATTAAAAAAATATTAAAAGTTCATTTATGAGTTTGGTCAGATTTAATAGGTTTTTAATCACAATGAGCTTTTAAATGATAGAATTTCATAATGATCAAAATATTCTTAGTAGTCACAATTAATTAAGGGCTGTGATTTCAATCATTAACTTCCTTGCATGACAAAATATGTCTCTTCGTCATTAAAAAATATGATTAACATAAATTAGAGGCTCAGATTATTAATAAATTTGATAGAACTGTAATTTCACAGAGTTTCTATAAACCTAACCTATTGGAGATTCTCCATAAATCTGTGTTGTTGGAATTGCAATTTGAACAACAAAGTAGAGTATCCAAAACAACATGATGTTGTTTTGGCTACAGTGGAGTATGGAGGAAAACATTCGCGTTGTCATTGCCTATCGACGTTCTTCAACCAGTGTTTAAGTGGGTTGTGCTAGTCTATTCTCTCAGTTCACATAAACTTACATTCCATCTATTGCAAGAAGGGTAAATAATTGCAAATACTTAAAGGAACCATCTAGAAAAGGATCAGTAGAAATAGGACATGTACCAAACGAATATAGTCCAAATATTCAAATAAAATGTTTTAAAGATGCTTATAAGCATGATCATGGTAGAAACAACGAGATACCAGAGCGTTAGATGTATAGGTAAGAGTTACATCGCAAGCATTTCTTAGAAAAATATAAGATTCAAATAAAATGTTTTAAAGATGCTTATAACATGATCACGGTAGAAACAAAGAGATCCCAGAGCGTTACATGCACATGTAAGAGTTACATTGCGGGCATTTCTTAGACAAATATATTGGAAGAATGCATGAGATAGTTGTGACTGTTGTATTTGAAAATGTGGAAACACAAATATCATAATTCAAGAACAGAATTAAAAAAACATATATTTACATGGTTCACCCAAATGTTGGGCTACGTCCACCAAGTAGAGGTATCGGTTGTCTTATTATTCAAATCAAGGAGATTACAACAGGCTCACACTCATCTCACACTCAGCCTCTATGGGCATACATAAATTTATAGCAATGTACATTAGAAATTGATTATTGAATGCGCTCATAACTAAATTCTAACATGGTCTTATTGGTTACAACCAGCGTTGGATTACAGGATCTGAAATCCTAATCGTGGGAATTTGTTGTCATCGTTTAACAATCTCCACCTTGATAACAATTAACCTGATACCTTGCTCCTTCTTTTGTTCATCACCTTTTCTACAAGCCAAGAGAAGCCAAGCACCATCGTAGCTTCTCTAACAATACTAGTTTTGTGAACATGTCTGTGCCGTTCTCTTTTGTATGCACTTTTTCAAGAGAAACTCCACGTTCATCGATGACATGTCTTACAAAATGGTACTTGATAGGTATATGTTTTGTTTTACTCTGGTGGGATGGATTCTTAGCCAAGTGAATAACACTTTGACTATCACAAAGTAACTTTACTTGTTCCTGCATCCTTCCAAACTCACCAAACAAACCTTTCAATCAAACTATCTCTTTGCAATCATGCGAAACAGCTACGTATTCTTCTTCTGTAGTGAATAAAGAGACAATGTTTTGTAGCTTTGACATCCAACTAATAGCTCCACCTGCAAGAATAAAGACATACCCTGAAGTCGGCCTTCTCTTGTCCAAATCATCTACAAAATCAGAATCAACATATCCATACACTGATTCACAACCACTGTTATAGGTGATAGAGTAATCACTTGTGCCCCTTAGATACTGAAGCACCCATTTCGCTACTACTCAGTGCTCTTTCCTTGGATTTTCCATATGCATGATGACAACCCCGACTTCATGTGAAATGTACGGCCTTGTACTAACCATTGCATACATTAGACTTCCTGCTGCATTAGCATATGGTATTTGAGACATATATTCATTTTCTTCTTTTGTACTAGGACATAAACTTGAAGAAATCTAAAATGGGAAGCCAAAGGGATTCAAACTGGTTTCACATCATTCATAACAAACCTCAAAAGTAACTTCTCAACATACTTCTATTGTGACAACCAAAGCTTACCATTCCTCCTGTCTTTGAATATCTCCATGCCCAAAATATGCCTTGCTGCTCCTAGATATTTCATATCAAACGTCCTAGCCATCTGAGCCTTTAACCTGTTGATCTTAGTTATGTTTTTTCTTTCTAAAATCGTATCGCCAACATACAATAATAAGGTAATGAATACGCCATTATTCAATTTCTTAAAGTAGACACAATGATCATACTCACTCCTTGTATAATTCTAGCTCACCATGAAAGAGTCAAATTTCATGTACCATTGTCTCGGCGACTACCTCAGACCATATAATGATTTCTTGAACCTGCAAACAAATTTATTGTTGCAATTATGAACGAACCCTTTCGGTTGTTCCATGCAAATTTCTTCATCCAAATCTCCATGTAAGAAAGCAGTTTTAACATCTAGTTTCTCCAACTCCAAATCAAGCAATGCAACTAATGCTAACGCAATTCAAATTGAAATAGTATTTACAACTGGTGAAAAAATCTCATGAAAGTAAATACCTTTTTTCTGAGAATATCCTTTCACAACCAGCCTTGCTTTGTACCTTTCCACCTTATCATCAACACCCTTCTTCATATTGTAGACCCACTTGCAACCTACAATTTTCTTGTCTCTTGGAAGTTCTACCAAGTTCCATGTGGTGTTCCTCTCTAATTCCTTCATGGCATCCTTCATTGCTTCTTTCAATTTATCACTATTATAACCATTCACAACTTCCAGATAGCATGAAGGTTCATCATCATTAGTACTTAGAGAAACTGACGAAACAAAATCATCATACCTTCCTGGAAAAACTTTGACCTGTGTAGACCTCCTTAGGGAAGTTTGTGGTTCATCCACAATATATTGAATGTCATCATCATCCATGTTTTCCTCTACAGGAACCTCTTCATGAACATCTTCAAAAACTTTTTCATGTTCACTTTCATCTGTAATTGAACGAGTTTCAAACTGAATCTGTTGATACTTAGGTACTTCTTCCTGTTTCATTTGAACATCTACATCTAATTTGATGAGAGATGATTCATCAAATATTACATCTCTATTATTGGTTATCTTGTGGGAAGTAGGATCCCACAACCTGTACCCCTTAATACCATCACCATATCCAACAAAGATAAGCCTTTTTCTATTTTGGATCTAATTTAGAATGCTGATGTTTCAGAATTAGAGCATAGGCTTCACAACCAAAAACTTTAAGATTATAATAATTACAAGGGTGACCTTTCCATACCTCTTTAGGAATCTTGCACTCTATTGTTGTTGATGGTGATTGATTCACCAAATAACAAGTCGTAGTTATTGCTTATGGCCATAGTTCCTGCTGCAAATTGGCATTACTAAGCATACTCCTTGCTCTCTCTAGAAGAGTCTCGTTTATGCATTCAACAACTCCATTTTGTTGAGGAGTATGGGCAGTGGTTTTATGCCTATCAATCCCAAACTCCTTGCAATGGTTTTCAAATTCCATTGACGTAAATTCACCACCATTATCAGTTCTTAAACATTTAATGGATCTACTAGTGCTCTTTTCCACTAAATCTCTAAACTATTTGAAAACTATAAATAAATCATTCCTTTCAACATATAGACCCAAACCTTCCTAGAGAAATCATCTATAAATTTACAAAATATGATGATCCTCCATATAAAATAGTAGGGGATGGTCCCCAAACATCAGAATGGATATAATCACGGATTCCTTCACTGGTGTGTCTTCCAGTTTTAAATCTCTGCCTATTATGTTTTCCATAAATACAGTGCTTGAAAAAATCTAACTTTAAATACTTTAGATTAGGAAGCAATTTGCGATCAGATAACACCTTCAATCCTTGTTCTCTCATATGGCCCAACCATTGATGCCACAGTCAAATAGAAATACTGTCTTTCTCAGATACCGTTGTTGCATGATCTAACTAAGCTCTTCCTTCTAAAAAAAACAGGTTGCCAACCTTATTTGCTTTCATAACTAGTAGGATTCCTTTGTAGACTTTCATAACTCCACCTTGAACAATACTTTTGTAACCTCCTGTTTCTAAGAATCCCAAAGAGCTTAGGTTTTTCCTAAGCTCAGGTACATGTCTTACATCAGTTAATATTTTAACAGTTCCATCAAACATCTTAATTTGAATTCTACCAATTTTGACAACTTTACATGAGATATCATTTCCCATGTATACTATTCCATCATCTATAGACTGATAAGTAATAAACCAGTGTCTATGAAGACACATGTGGTTTGAAGCACCAGAATCTAATAACCATTGTTGATCATGACTTGAACCAATACTAATTGATAAAACTTCATCAGTCATACCTGAACCTGTTGTTGAACCTGTTTCGGTTGCATTTGCTTCCTTCGTCTCATTTGGAGGGTCTTCTTTGGAGGCTTGTTGTCACTTCCAATGGTCCTTCTTCAGGTGTCCATATTTGCCACAAAACCAACACTTAAGCTTGCTCTTCTTTCCCTTCGACTTTGACTGAGAGAAATCCCTTTGACCATGTCCTCTTTCTTTAGATCTGCCTCTGATCACTGTCGCCTCAGATGTAGAGGTTTCTAGATTGGATTTCTTGCTTGTTTCCTCAGACAGTAAAGCTCCAACAATGTTATCAAACTCAATACTTTGTGTTGAACTGAAACTAATAAAGGTAACAAAATGATCCCATGACGTGGGAAAAGAACACAATAATGTAATTGCCTTATCTTCAGATTCGAATTTCACTCTCGTGTTATCCAACTAGACTAAAAGAGTATTAAAAATATTTAAATGATCATATATTTTCATACCTTCCTTCATGCGCAAACTGTACAATTGTCTTTTCAAGAAGATCCTGTTTGTCAAGGATTTCGTCATATACAAGCTTTCCAACCTCGTCCATAAACCGATTGTTGTCTTCTCTGTAACAATGTTGAACAGAACATCATCGGCCAAACACAGGCATATGGCATTGAGTGCTTTCGCATCCTTCCCAAAAGTACCTTCACCACCCCTTGTTGTATGAGTAGATCATGCATCTTAACCTTCGACCTTGTATAGAAGAATGATCTTACTCAATATTGAATAATAATTTAAAAAAAAATTAATCCAAAAAAACTTTTAATAATTTATAAAAATAAAAATTATTAAAAAATTAAAAAATTCACCACTTGAATTTATGCATTAAATATAAAATGCATATAATACCTTTAATACTTTCACCTCGGGACAGCATTCACCTCAACCTTTCATACTTTCACCGCAAAAAAAAGAATAGATTTCTTTTACCATGCGAATTTTTAAAGAAGCGATCGTCACCTTTGGTTTTAACAACGAATCGTCGCACCTCCCAATGCAACTGGGGTGCGGCTATTTTGAAGAGTCTATGCACTGTAACATATTGCTGGACCACGACGATCTGAGGAAATTTAAAGCCAGTCTACGCACCCTTCAATGCAGTTGGACCGCGATTATCCGAGGATTTTTGCTAGTTAGACGTCTCACCTTACAAGAGGAGGGACCTGCGGAGATGTGGGAATGGACGCACCTCGCACTACTGCTGTTGCTCTTTCGAATTTTGACAGTCTCGACGTTTTCTCTTCTAACCACTCCTGATATCATTTGTTGTATTTGAAAACGCTGAAACACAAATATTATAATTTAAGCACAGAGTTAAAAACATACAAATTTACATGGTTTATCCAAAAGTTGAACTACGTCCATCAAGCAGAGGTATTAGTTGTCTTATTATTTAGATAAAAAAAATTACAGTAAACTCACACTCATTTCACACTGTTGGTTGTCTTATAATTCAGATTATAACCAAAACTGGATTATAGAATCTGAAATCCTAATCATAAAAATTTGTTTTCACCATTTAACATTTAACAGTAACTAAATTAAATATTTTTCTTCTTTAACTTTCAAATTAACTTTCAAATTGATTCGCCAGGGAAAATACTTCTACGAATGCTTAAGTACGCAGCAGGAATATCTTATTTTCTATGGTCTCCCTCACAAAACCCTTTCAACTCTTATAAAACCCTTTCAACTCATATAAAACAGTTTTGTCTGTTTTATATGAGTTCTTTGAAAGATCTTTTGTTTTTCCTCGGATAATTGAATGTTTGAATTGAAATATATTTTTTGAAAGAAGATAATATAAGGAATGCTTGCAAATGAAAATTTGGTGTAGCTGAAATATTTTCATCTATAAACGCAGACTTGTTAAATGTCAATTGATTGTGGGACCATGGAGGTTTCTATTATGTAAACTTGAACCCTTTTCATCTAGGGTAACTGTTTTTGCAAAGGTGAAATTCTTTTATGAGTATGGTAAAATACTTGCTAATTAGTCACGAACTGGCACTGTGGTTAATGCTAACTAATCAAGAAGTGGAAGTTGTATTGTGGCTGATGAATATATAGGTATATTTTATTTACAAACATTAATTTTATTATAAACCCTAATTTTATCATAATCACAATTATGTAGCTGTGTGCTCTACGAACAAAGACTCTCTCCATTGTCCATACTACAATCACTTTGAATTCAATTCAACATTCAAATTTATTCACCATTCCAGATCTGAAATCTCCACCATTCCAGATCTGAAATCTCGGACCCGCATCCGCTCCTACCCTTCTCTGTCGTGTATTTATAGACTATACCTCCCTGTGAGTATTTTATGTATGCACGAAGGCAATTCGTCTCTCTATAATTAAAATTTAAGGACGGCTATAGAGATTTCCTGAAATGGCATATATATTAAATACGTTTTTACCGTAACATTAATTTTATATAGAAGTTATTTGTATGATGTTTAAATGCTATTATGATCATTTTTTATTTTATTTTATTATTAAAGGTGAATATTTCTTTAAAAAAATGTATTTTTTTCTTTTTTTTTAATTTATAATTTTAAAACAAAAAGTTATTTATTTTAATTTTTTTTATAAAAAATAGCATAAGGATGTTTTGACTAAATCATTTGGAAGTGAAGTAAAAAGTTACTATATAAAATATTTAAGCAAATTAAAAATAGTATTATCTAAATTAATATTATTATTATAAAATGTATATAGGGAAGATGGGTTCTTGAAGAGTTAGAAAGAATTCCCCACTTCATTAAGAAGAAATTTAACTAGTTTAATGATTACTTACACAAATAAATATCAATCAATAGTATCTTAGTATCTACACATAAATGATAACCAAAGAAATAATCTTAAATATTGCAATACATAAACTTGTAAAACAAAAGTCTATTGAAATATATTCCCAAAAGCTATCAACTTACAAGAAATTTTTACAAAAGTCTATTAAAATATATTTCCAAAAGTTATTAACTTACAATAAATTGAATGGATGAAATGTAAACCTCTATTAGATAATATATAAAAAATAATAAGAAAGATAAATTACAAGCTTTAATCATTGTTTCATTATATGCAATGTTTTCCACAAAATCATAAAAATAATCATTCATAAAAACAAGTGCTCTTAGACTTTATATTTAGTTCGTGAGTAAAAAGACTCATCAATGTTTAAATAGAAAAGAAAATACTGACAATCTCATTTTATTCCATACAAAACACTAACAAACTATTTTTTTCAAAAATTANAATTCTAATCCAATTTATAAATATTCTAAGAGAAAGATATATGATAAAATGATCCTTGAATAAAAATATCAAAGATAATTTCATATACTCTCCACAAAGAACTTAACAAGGCAAGAGAAATATTATTTCTAACTATAAAGAATTCCTCCCTGGTCTTTGCAATCTTAACTATTTATAACTTTTATGTATTAACTAACTCTTCTAGGATTGCTCCTTACATTTGTTACAAGAAATAAATTTTTTTTCCTCACATTCTTGATACAAAATATGAGAAAAATCGCTGCAAATAATCTTTGAAAAAAATAAATTCTTGTTCTTTCTACTACAAAAATGATCACGTCATATGGTTGAAGTTGCGAGTTGACTAAGGGTTTGTGGATCAAATCCAGTGGAATGGAAAGAAACATACCATATCATGAAAACGGGTATGAGAACCCATGTTCTAAATTTCTTTTTGATTTCTTTTCATATCTAACAACAAACGAAAAATTACAAAAATTTTGATTCTACATATTTGACCTATTCAATTTCTTGCAGTTCATCTAGGTTGAAATGATTCAAATTTTTGTTCTCTTCTAAAGTCACAACAAGGGTATTAAATTTAGGAGGAAGATTCTTAAGTACTTTTTGAACAATTTTTCTATCCTCTATGGTTTCTCCATGAGATTTAATCTGATTTATCAGGCCAATGACATGGGTATAAAAGGAACCTACAAAATACGTATTTTTCATTGACGGAGTTTTAAAATCCTAAGGATTTGTAGTTTTGAAGTCTTGACTTTGTCCATACCTTGATAAGAACTTTGCAATATGTCTCATGCTTCCTTGGCTTTCTTTGTTGATCCAACTCTTGAGAGTATGCTCTCATGCATGGTTTGATGTATGTAAAAGATTGCATTTTCATCATTCTTCCTTTAATCTTTCAAAACATCCTTCTCATCTTGTGTGAGAGAATTGTATGTTGCATGATCTGTTGGTTCCACATAGCCATTCTTGACTAGTTCACATACATCTTGACCCTGAAATAACGCCTTCATGGTCAAGGACCATAACTCATAATTCTTACCTGTAAAAGTGGGAGGTTGAAGATTTGAAGTAGAAGCCATATTTTCACCTTTCAATAAAGATGATGCTCTGATAAAAAAATTCTAATAAACCTACTCTGATCAGCCTGCTCTAATACCAAATCTCGGATCAACAACGTGCAGACAACTCTGTGCAATGCAGTTACAAATATTGCACACTATAAAACTTCATCTCTGAACTCTGAGGACTTACCGCGCATTGTGATAAAACACTTAATGAAATGATTTTTTCTCACAAAAACAACAAATTTCTATACTTAACATATAAACTCACAAATACACATGAAATTGTTAACACACAAAATACTTGATATTAAATAAATCTTGGCGTTGCGTGCTAATACAGAATGCAATATGTGTCGAGCTTTGACTCCAACAACTTATGAATTATTTATGCAACTTACAAAACACTCATAGATCTTGAGCTCTCCGAATTCTTTGACTACATTCAACTGATGCTACTCTTCCTATCAACTAACACATTATTTTTCTTTTATGTTATAACGACTAACTAAATACTCAGACTTATAAAGATGAAACTGAGACTTCATGTAGAAGTAAGAACAGACTCAATAATAAATACAACAATAAATTCGATTGACTTCTATCTACTTAGCAAAGCTCGAGAAAAATATAGATCAGATTCATTAAATAAATACCCTTCTTTCCAACTGACAAAATCGAGTTTGAGTAAACTTGCGAGCTTGTATTTGCAGATTGACAAATCGACAGAGACATAAAGCTTCATCGACTTGTACTTACTATTCCCAACACCGTGATTATCTCTTGATAAAGTTTGACATTCACTACCATTTATTTTGCATTCATACTAAATTCTCGATTTTATGGTCAAAGTCATGCTAACGAAAAGTGACCCTTATCGTGATCTTTTGGCAATAAAGTTTTGCCTCTTCAATGATCATGTTTCATATGGATTATTTCCGAAGTCATTTTGAAGTACATATGGGGACAGGACAATTCTCGGAAGCTGACAGCCAATGCATTATACAACACCAATACGACAATAATTATTGATAATCGTCGGACGCTAATAGCCAATGCATTGTACAACACCAATACAGCTATAATTCTTGATAATCTATTATTATCTTACATAACAATAAAGTGATTCTTGATCTAATGTTTTGTTTTTATGGTCAAGCTCATGCAAGAGAAATGGACCCTTATGTGATCTTGTCGCGATAAAGTTTGACATTCACTACCATTTTTTAACTTTCATGCTAATTTCTAGTTTTTAGGGTCAAAGTCATGAGAACGAAAAGTGATCCTTATGGTGATATTCTTGCAATAAATTTTTTCCTTTTCAATGATCATGTTTCATAAAGCAGTGGATTATTTCTGAACTTAATTTGAAATATAGATGGGTACAAGAAAATCGTCGAAACCTCATAGCAATGCACCAATATGACAATAATTCTTAACAAATCTATTATTATCTTACATAACAATTAATTGATTCTTGATTCAATTTTTTTGTTTTTATGGTCAAGATCATGCAAGCAAAATGGAGCTTCCGTGATCTTCTCGCGATAAAGTTTGGTGGCCAATATCTAGCCTGCTACACAACATTGAATTCTATCGTACGTGGATTATAGGTTGTCGGATCTTAAAGAAATTCAAATCTGACAATCTATAATCCACCCGCCCCAACATTTAATGCTGCATAGTAGGTTGGATATGCTGGCTGAAGATCATGCAAGCGAAATGGATCTTCCGTGATCTTTTCGTCATAAAGTTTGGTCGCCAATATCTATCCTGCTACACAACATTGAATGCTATCATATGTGGATTATAGGTTGTTGGATCTTAAAGCAATTTAGATCTGACAGTCTATAATCCACCTGCCCCAACATTTAATGCTGCATAGCAGGCTGGATATGGTGGCTCAAGATCATGCAAGTGAAATGGACCTTTTGCGATCTTCTCGTGATAAAGTTTGGTGGCCAATATCTAGCCTGCTACACAACATTGAATGATGTCGTAGGTGGATTATAGGTTGTCGAATCTTAAAGCAATTGAGATCTGACAGTCTATAATCCACCTGCCCCAAAATTTAATGCTACATAGTAGGTTGGATATGGTGGCTCAAGACCCTGCAAGCGAAATGGACCTTCCGTGATCTTCTCGTGATAAAGTTTGGTGGTTAATATCTAGTCTGCTACACAACATTGAATGCTATCGTAGGTGGATTATAGGTTGTCGGATCTTAAAACAATTCAGATATGACAGTCTATAATCCACCTACCCCAAAATTTAATGTTGCATAGCAAGCTGGATATGGTGGCTCAAGATCATGCAAGTGAAATGGACCTTCCGTGATCTTCTCGTGATAAAGTTTGGTGGCCAATATCTAGCCTGCTACACAACATCGAATGCTATCGTAAGTAGATTATAGGCTATCGTATCTTAAAGCAATTTAGATCTGACAGTCTATAATCCACCTCCCCCAACATTTAATGCTGCATAGCAGGCTGGATATGGTGGCTCAAGATCATGCAAGCGAAATGGACCTTCTGTGATCTTCTCGTAATAAAGTTTGGTGGCCAATATCTAGTCTGTTACACAACATTGAATACTATCGTAGGTGGATTATAGGTTGTCGGATATTACAACAATTCAGATCTGACAGTCTATAAACCACCTGCCCCAACATTTAATGTTGCATAGCAAGCTAGATATGGTGGCTCAAGATCCTACAAGCGAAATGGACCTTCTGTGATCTTCTCATGTTAAAGTTTGGTGACCAATATCTAGCCTGCTACACAACATTGTATGCTATGGTAGGTGGATTATAGGTTGTCGGATCTTAAAGCAATTCAGATCTAACATTATATAATCCACCTGCCCCAACATTTAATGTTGCATAGCAAGCTGGATATGATGGCCAATATCTAATATGGTAAGCAACATTGAATGATGTGGCAGGTAGATTATAAGTCATTCGATCTGAATAGCACAATTCAGATCCGACTACCTATAATCCACCTACCACATCATTTAATGATGTTTAACAAAATGGATATTGCTTGCCATAAAATTTGACATTCACTACCATTTATTTTGCTTTCATGCTAATTTCTCTTTTTAGGGTCAAAGTCATATCAACTAAAAGTGATCCTTACCATGATCTTCTCTCAATATAGTTTTGCCTTATTGTAAAATATAGATGAGGAAAACACAATCGTTGGAAGCTGATGGTGAGCAATAACCGCCCTGCTAAGCGGCTTTCAATGCTTAGGCGGCTGATGTATATAACATCGGATTACTTGCCGCATTGAATACTGTAAAACAAACTGATTATTGTTCCACGAAGCTGATAGCCAATGCATTGTACACCACCATTACCGCAATAGTTCTTGATCATTCTATTATTATCTTACATAAAAATATATTGAATCTTAATCTAACTTTTTGTACACCACCATTGCCAAGCTCATGCAAGCGAAATGGACCCATCCCTGATCTTCTCGCGATAAAGTTTTACATTAAATACCATGTATTTTGCTTTCATGCTAATTTCTGGTTTTTATGGTCAAATTCATGCGAACGAAAAGTGATCCTTACCGCGATCTTCTCGCAATAAAGTTTTGCCTTTTCAATGATCATGTTCCATACGACGTGGTCTGCTAAGGGGCTTTCAATGCTTAGGCGGCTGATGTAGATAACATCGGATTACTTGCCGCATTGAATACTGTAGAACAAACTGATTATTGTTCGACGAAGCTGATAGCCAATGCATTGTACAGCACCATTACKGCAATAGTTCTTGATCATTCTATTATTATCTTACATAAAAATATATTGAATCTTGATCTAATTTTTTGTTTTTATTGTCAAGCTYATGCAAGCGAAWYGGACCCATCCGTGATCTTCTCGCGATAAAGTTTTACAWTAAATACYATGTATTTTGCTTTCATGCTAATTTCTGGTTTTTATGGTCAAAGTCATGCGAACGAAAAGTGATCCTTACCGCGATCTTCTCGCCATAAAGTTTTGCCTTTTCAATGATCATGTTTCATACGACGTGAAATATACATCGGGACAGCACAATCGTAAGAAGCTCTGTACAGCACCAACACGGCAGTAATTCTTGATCAATCTGTCATTATCTTACATAACAATCTGTCATTATCTTGATATATTGTTTCTTGAACTAATTTTATGTTTTTATGGTCTAGCTCATTCAAGCGAAATGACCCTTCCGTGATCTTCTCCCGATCAAGTTTGACATACAATACCATTTATTTTGGTTTCGGGCTAATTTCTTGTTTTAATGGTCAAAGTCATGCAAACGAAAAGTGATGCTCACCGTGATCTTCTCGCAATAAAGTTTTGCCTTTTCAATGACGATATACGGAACTGGATTATATTGGAACTTATTGTGAAATACAGATACGGACAGCATAATTGTAAGAGGATGATATCGATGTGTAACAACCCAAATCAATTAATTTTTATCATAATTATTTATTTATTTATTTTAAATTTAATTAATTAATTAAAATATATTAAATGAGACTTATAATTTTATTATTAAACGGTGGGGGAACTAATTAATGGGGTCATAAGGTTGTTTGAGAATTAATGGGGGGTAAGGTTGTTGGGAAATTAATGAGTGGGATTTGAGAGAGGAGGGGACTTGGAGAGGGGATTTATTTTTGCATTGGAAATTTCTACAAGAAGTGAAGGAAGAGGAGGAGCAGAAAAATTGGGAGAACATAGCATTTTGGAAACTTTCACAGGGGCACTGTTGTTGCTCGGCATTTTGGGCTCGGGGGCCCTGAAACCGCAAGGATTCATGGAGCTAGAGAGTCGGAGAGGTTGTTCCTAGTTGGTTGGGAGGTTAATATTCAGTTGGACAGTTTGGGCAAGCACAAGAACAAGTGGTCCAGACATTGAATAAACCAAATCTGCAGGTGGAGGTATGTATTTTACCAGTTGGTTTGTCATCCTTATGTTGTTGTTATTATGCTATTATCATCAATATGCAGCTATTGTTTATTTGAAAGAAATTATAAACTAAATTCAGTGATTTCAGTAGGAGATTTTAGAAAACTTTTATTTATTTTTGAGTCTTGAAAAATAGTTAGGATTTACATATGGTATCATAGCCCAGTTTCAAAATTGAAACCTGGGCTTGACCACCCAGAAAACTGGGATTTTGTCTTTGTGCCAACATGGTCTGCTCCTCCTCTTTCAAAGATTCATTCTCGCTTTTCAGATTGCCCACTAGGGATTCCAATGCATTCCTTCCTTGGTCTCTTCCCTTTCATCCAGTTGATCGGCTAAAATAGTCTTTTTCTCGGTGATATCATGGACTCGTTTAATGAGTGCCAGATTGAGCTATCGGAGGCCATCCATGTGCTCCTCAGGCTCATCATGGCCATTGACATTGTGGGGTGTTCCATTTTGAGTTCCTGCCTCCTCTTCCATTGAAGTTTTCTAAAATTATTCCCAATCAAGAAATAACTACCAGCACACAATACAATCCAATACAATACCAGTATCAAGTAGGCAAGAAGGCAAACTATGACTCTAATGAGCTCTTAACACACGATATAAATTTCAGGATCCTTTTTCTACCTGTATGTTGCGTGGTTCACTTCTCCAAACTGCTACAACGCTTGGAAAAACTCCGAGATATCCAAGATAGTGGAAATAAATTAAACCAGCTCTTAACACACACAATATTAATTTCAAAAAAAAAATTATTACCTATGTGTTGCGTGGTTCGTTTTCCCAAATTGCTACACGGCCTGAAAAAACTCTGAGATGACCAAGATAGTGGAAATAAATTAAACCATGTAATCTCTAGGATCACCAACAATTGAAGGAGATTCAGATACAAAGGAACCAGTGTGGTTATGCCTGTGAATCCCAAACCCTACCCAACTCTTCGATCTTATTTATTATGTGCAAT
>JASDQU010170401.1:0-21115 GCA_032191745.1 Picea mariana | reverse complement strand
CATTGTATCTCATCTCATATTGTATTCTGAATTGGATATATTGTAAAAGTAGGTTTCCCCCTCGAAGTGGAATGTATTCATTGACTCGTTGGGAGGAAAATCCTTCTTTTGTAGTTATTTGGTGAAGAATTTCCATATTATAAATGTTCTTGATTTGTTTATGAACATGAAGTATTATTGTTGTTCATGTTATATATTTGATTATTTTCCAGTTTGTGTACTTATGAATGTTTGTATTAGTCCAGAGTTATATTTATGAGTTCATAATTGAATGAGTTATTTAATTATTCTTACATCACTTTGCATTAGCATGCATGCATTTCATAATTGCTTAAATGTCGGAGTATTGAGGTTGTTAATGGTATCAGAGAAAAATTTGTTGTGTTTATTGTTAGGCCAAACAATGGCAAAAATAAACACAAAACTCCTTGGCACACTTTAATTATCAACTCGGGGTTTGTGCAAACTTATGAGGTGCTCTTCACTATGTATGCAACTACAAAGATCTAATATAAAACTAACATTTTGAAATTTGCGTAAATGAAATACTCAACTTTGACAAGTCATTACCCTATTTCTTCATACCATCAGGCTCACAGTTTTCACTCTAACTCCCTTAGTGATGTGCAAGGGTGGATAGAGGTCTAGAATCACTTGTTTTGAGATAAAGAACTTCGTTAATGCATTGATGGAATCTAGGATGTTAGGGATACTACTGGATAGTCAGTCATTACAACCAATAGTAATCATAGGGTCACCATCAAACATGCTTCAAAGTACAAAACATCATAGAGGAATCCATGATAATTAAGTACATGAAATAAGATATTGTATATGATGTTTAGATATAGAAAACCAAACACAAAATGGTGTAAATGACATCAATCACTAGTGTTCTAATTTACTAAAGAATTTTGCAATAACATTAAAACAAAATTGAAGAACAACAAATGAATGCATAGGATTTCTTCGTTATATCATTGAGTGGTCCCTACTCAAGGATACTCCTTGAACCCTTGTTAAACAAACAACATTGAAAGATGCAACATAATAATTGTTAAAATTATGTCATGAACATTAGGGTAGCAGGATGCCTTCTATTACAATTTGAATCACTAATAGTACTAGAGAGATAATAACATGAAAAATAAGCCTACTAATCCATGGTCCCGTGCTTCTATTTATACTTGAATAAGAACCTAACTAAGCTTCCAATCATTCCCTTGATTGATGAAAATTGTCCAATAATTCTCTAAAAAATTTCATATTGTTTTATGGGATTCAAAGCCTCCCTTATGCAACTCAAATTCCATAGATAATATAATTCAAATAAATTCTATGGATATCATATCTTGAAGTAGGCAAAGGGACAAGATCCCTTGAATTTCTTAAGATACACTAGGTTGGTCTTGAGTCATGAATGAAGGGGATCAAACTTGTCTTGGTGATTTTATTTCTTGAACTTCTAGCCTTCACATTAGCCTTCACATGAAATACATGCATAAATTTTCAAAACCATTGAAGAATAATATCCATCACATTCATATTCAACAGTTTAATCAAATCATGCATAGATAGACAAGGGATCACTGTCACAATTACCCCAATAATCATTAGAAAGGCATAATTGTTTCACACGAGGGTGTAATCTTGTGGAAAAATGCATCAAATATTTATACATGATGGGCTAAACAAAATACAATATGAAGGCCCATCATTAACCCACAACCAGAGGTTTTTCATGTGCATGTGCAACAAAATAAACCCCACATAAAAATTGATATTTGACTTGTTCAATATTCCTGTTGATCTTTGCATGTTGCCTAATTGAAGTCATATTCCATAATTAAGGTGACTACCTCTCTACTATGATACCTTAGTTTCAACGCAATGTCACCCCATCTTTGTTTCTCTTCTTCCTCGTCCACCTTTGCCATGGACTTCCAGGAGGGAATGGGATGGAGGAGTAGTGGATATTTGAACCTAAATCCTAGCCAATTGAACTTGATCCTCTTGAGAGTTTATATGTATAGGTTGTACGTAAAGAAGGAATATTTTAAATTAGATGGGGAATGAGGCTAAATATTTCTCAGGATAAGTGGGAGCTCCTCTCACCTGTTAGCATAGTTGCGCTATTTTATCCTTTAATTTTTCGATTATGATTTCACATTAGGAAACTTCCCCCCTCCATTCTCCTTAAAGATGTGCATTAAATCTGCGTCAGAGGTCAACCTTTCATATCTCTTAAATATTTCTTTTGGTCTAGTGTTTTAGTATTCACCCAAAGGATGTTGTTGTGTTCTTCATGCGTGTTCCTCCATACTTCAATAACCCTTTTCTCTTCATTTTCCCCACAGGAGAAATATTCCCAGAGTTACACATCCTCCACATAAGGATTAGGGGACCATCTATATGAGTGATGCATCACAAAATTGTGAAGATATAACTTACATAGTTGATTATTCTATTCTTCATTAGTTTTTTGATAAGTCTATGTGAATTCCCTTTGATTGTCCAACTCATGAGGGAGCCCCTTGGCAATCTAGACCAATTGGTACTTGACCCATTGTTCCTCAAGGAAAAAGGTGTATGTTCTTATAGGTGGTCTGGAAAAAATAATTTCCCCTGACACTTTAATATCGTTATAGACAACTACTTCTATTTCCTTCATTTGTTTTTCTTTATCTTCAATCTCCCTTGTTTGTTTCTTTGATGCTATCTTCAATCCCTCATTCTCATTTTCTAGTTGTTTCCTTTCATCCAAATGTTGCATCTTCAATATTTGGAACTTTACTTGTAAATCCACCATATGTTGTTCATAATTTGAAGAGGGTCCTTCTAGGATTGTGTTTTTTATTTCTTTTTTTCCTACTACAATTTCCTTCCATGTTAGGGATTTTCCCTAGCTTCTTCTAGTTGTGTAATGAGGTCCTTTATGCTAGGCCCCTCCTTCTTAATTTGATTTTATTCATGTTTTTTTCCAAGTCCCTTGTTGTGCTAGTAGGAGGGGCATCCTTCTGAATATATATGGCAAAGATCTATTTAAAAATAGTTAGCTTCCTAGCTACATGGGACTTGGTCCTTGCCCTTATGGCTCCACCTTGATGCCCTCTTGATTCTTCCTAGATTCTGTTGTGGTCATCTCTTAGCTCGGACTAGCTTGTAAGGCTGAGAATTCATCCCTAATAATAGCCAAGAATCTATCCTAGGTGACTTGGCAAGCTTGTCCCTCCAATGCATCACAAACAATTAGCTTGAGAATCCCATGATGGGATAATTCATCCACCTTTCCTACCAGATTGTGATAAGTAATAGTGAATGCTTAGTTTTTTCTTAGGCTAATAATGGTAAAAAATTCTTAGTTGGTCTAATATTCTGAATTGGAAAGCATAGACCATGTTATTCCTCCCCTCACAAGTTTTGTATTTCATTATGTGCAAGGCTACTTCATCCCAAGGTGAGGGTAGGATTTCTCTTTTCACCCCATTCTTAGTCTCCCCCATAGTTTCATATGATCCGAGGGAGATTTTATTTTCACTAGGGGTGGGTTGTCTCTCCTCCTTATTCCATGTTAGTCCAACAAGGACTCCTACAACACATACCAATGTATTTTTATTGATTTGGATTTGTAAACCCCTAAATATGGTTGTGTATTCTTGTTCCCTCAAGTTCTAAATTTTTTTTTGAAAACTCAAGGGTAGACCTATCATTAAACCCTTGAAGCATGTTGAAGTATTCCATCAAATTTGATTTTTGGAATACTTCAACTACCTTAGGTTTGCCATATATTTTAGAAGGATCTATAGGTTCCCTTGTATTTAATCCAGCTCCCATATTGGTAGTTGATTATCCTTGTATACCAAATGGTGTATCCTTGCTTGGGGTTTGCTTCACTATATTTATATTCTACTAGTATAGGAAAGAATTGCACGTTTTATGATGGTTCCACCTCTAAATTTAGCTCATTCTTACAAGGACCCTACTAAAACTTATGAGATAATCCACAATCCATAATGAGCTAATCCTATAATTTATACCATAATAAAAGGACACTTCTAAATGTTGAAACATAAACCTACAGTAAAAAGTATTAACTATGAGTTCCTAATTCTGTAGCATTTTGATCTTGTAGCATCATGATGTGATCTACAACTAACCCATAGTAGAACAGAAAATGAAGACAAAAACTATCTAATTGAAAGTAGTAAGCAAAATTAAAGAATGATAAACTAAGAATTAACTTATAGAAAGAAAGTACAAATAAGTCACAGTACCTCACCTTGAGTGGCCCCCCTCAAGGCTCGGTTTGTGCCTGAGCTCATGAATTACAGAAATGGAGTGGTAGTTCCCTATAGTGTAGCAAAGAATTATAAAACATAAATTGAACGGATTGATCCTTGGTCCACTTGATTTTGATTTTCCCACACACAAATATCAACACACTTGGTCAATTAGAGCACATATACCTCCTGCGCTCGTGGGAATCCTTCCAACTGGTTTGGTTAATATTTAATTGAGAAACTATGACCTATTGGGGTAGTTAGTCACATGAGCAAGTTTCCCTCTCATTGGAATATTCTTCATGCTAAGGGTCGACCCTTTGTGTCTCAAAATTATTCATAAAGTGGCTTGTTGACCTTGAAATGTTAATCATTCTTTTTATAATTTTGGTCAGCAAATTTATTATGAGCACATGTATATTAAATAATTCAAGGAAAACTTTAAAACATGATTTTACTTAACCATAAAAAGGAAAATAAGAAAATTAAATGGCAAATATGGATATACCTTAGGAAAGTTGAGACAAGGTAAGAAATAGTTCTCAAGCACATGAAAGAGGCAAAAAGATATATATGCCATAGGTGATAAAAAGGGCAAAAAGATGTCAAAATGGAGGCCATCACTACCTAAATCATAAATGCATAAACTTGAGTAGAAGTGGCGTAACTTTGTTGTTGATTACATGTTGAAGATTGTAAAGGATTTTGCATGGTGGTCTAATGATTGTAATGAGGATTGATGATTCATGCATGAGCTTAATATTAGTATATGAATTTCATTTGTAGGAATTTTGAATTATTGATTTTGATGTGGAAGTCGAATAAATCATTTTTTTAGCATTCTATAGTTTGTGTGTATGTGACTATGTGAAGGTTGCCTCCTATAGTAGCAGTTACCTCCTATAATTTTCTACAGAGTGACATCTCTATAGTTTTTATCTCTTGTAGTTTCCTATAGAGTGACATCTATGTAGTCTCTATCTCATGTAGTTGCCTATAGAGTGATATATGTAGTATGCTTCTCCTGTAATCGCTTGTAAAGTGATATATTTGTAGTTTCTATTCACTATAGTTGCTTTTAGAGTCATAGTTTTGTAGTTTTGTACTCTTGTAGTTACCTATATAATAATAGTTCTATAATGTTCTCCTCCTATAATTGCATGTTGACCTCGAAATTATGTAGTATGCTTCTCGTGTAGTTGCCAGTGGATTGATAGTTTTGTAGTTTATGTTGTCTGTAGATGGACATTTGATTGCATTGGTGTATTTGTGAAACTCCATGGTGTAATTGCATATCTTATTGCATTTGAAATTTATTAGTGCAATTGCATGTTACTATATTTTAATCTTTTGAGGCCATATCCTTGTTCTTTGCACCAATAATTGGTTGAGGTTGACTTGAACAATGGTTGTAAGCATCCTTCTTGCATGGATATAGGTAGATCTAGAATTTGATCTTCTACTTTGGTATTGACCTTGGAGAATTTTGGAGTTTATTTAGAGTTTAAAATCATGGTGTTCTTTATTAACAAAATAAAATATTCAAAGTAGAAATCATAGATTGTACCCATATTTATAGAACAAATGACAGATTATAATAAAAATAGGCAATTGTAGAGAGCCATAGTACAAAAAATAGCAATACCTTTATTGATGAAAGCAATGTTCACTTGCCTCTCCAAGGGGAAACCTCTAGTAGAGTAGAGATCCAATTACAATATGCTTCAGAATACATCTCATCACATTGCTTCTACTTATTTATATAGTTCTATCTACGTCCTAGGAATTTTCTAGTAGGAAAAACCTTCTAGTAACCCTTTTAACAATTATTGTTTTCAAACTATATCTACTACATGGGCCTTATTTACCAGAAATGTCCTTAATACATATAACATTATCTATATACTTAAGTGGATTAGTGTAGGACCCTAACATGCCCTCCCCCTTATAAAGCAACATTGTCCTCAAGGCTAGAGATGAGGGAATTATTGAAAGGTCTCTACTAATTTCCATGTGGCATCCTTGGGTGGTATATCCTTCCACTATATGAGGGAGTTATGTTTATAAGGATGTGAATGAAGGAACACCTGATATCCTTCTTCAAAAGGGAATTCTAAATGATGTCAATTAGTCTGTTGCTTCATCATATACTGGATTATCTTTGAGGGTGTGGAGAATGTTGGCCCAAGCTGTGAGCATTTTGTCTACCTCCTACACCTTAGAGACTCCTAGTAAGTAGGATAATACCAAATGGAGATTTTGGCCATAGAAAACCTCAAAGGGAGGCATTTGAGTGGCACCATGATAAGTTGTATTATACCACCATTATTATATAGGTAACCATTGGACCCATTGGGTTTGTCATTATGAAGTAAAGAACTACAAACACACTTCCAAGAACTTGTTGATAACTTCATTCTCACCATCATTTTGGGGGTGATATTTTATGTTAAGATTTAATTGAGTGCTCTAGAGCCAAAACAACTCTTGCTAGGAATTGCTAGTGAATGTGGGGTCACAGTCCATCACAATATATTGCGACATACCATGGATTTTAAATATATATTAATGAATACTTGAGCAACCGTAGAGGCTTTAAAGGAGTGTTGTAGAGAGAAAAAATGAGCATATTTGGAAAGGATATCAACTATAATCATGATGACAGATTTATTGCCAGATTTTGGTAACCCAAAAATGAAGTCCATAGAAATTTCAATCCATACAACTAGTAGAATGGGTAAAGGTTGTAGTTTTCCTAGAGGTTTCACTATCTCTCCCTTGTGTCATTGGAAAAATGTAATATTCTTCCCCAAAGGTCCAGATGTCCTTCTTCATTCCTTCTTAAAAAATGAACATTTTATCCTTTCATATGATTTATGAAACTCTAAATAACATACTATGGGAGAGGCATGTAGTTTAGATAACACTTGTGATTTAAATGTTGACTGCTTGTTCAAATAAATGTGCCCTTTATATAGAAAATGTCTTAATTTTGCCAAGTGTAGCCTTGATATGCATGGGGTTCCATTTGAGGTTATTAGATCATGCTGGTGATCTTGGGATCTGTTAAACATTCATTATAGATGTCATTCTACCAGCCTACTACTATGAAGGAGAGTAAAAAGAGGGAACCTTTATCTTCATGCTTTTGAGGGAGAGCGTTTGCCACCACATTCTCCTTTGCCTTCTTGTCAATTATCTCATAGTCATATTCCAACATTTTGGTGAGCCATTTTTGTTGCTCAGGTGAAGAAATTCTTTGCTCCAATAAGTATTTCAAGATCCAATGATCAATTTTAATCTAGAAACATTTCCTAAGTAGGTATGGACACCAAATATCCACAACATGCAATATAGTGATCATATCCTTTTCATGAGTTGATTTTCCCAGGTGCCTCTCACATATTTGTTTTCCAGTAAAAGCCAATGGTCATCCCTCTTGCATGAGTACTACTATGATGCCTTTACCTGAGGCATCACATTCCAAAACAAAGGTACTAGTGAAGTTAAATAGTGTGAGTACTAGGGTTGTACACATATCATTCTTCAAGTCTTGGAAAACACATTTTGTAGTGTCATTCCAAACGAAAGAATTTTTTTAAGCAAGGTTGTGAGGGGAGTTGCAATATTACCATAGTTCCTTACGAACTATCTATAATAACTAGTGAGACCAAGAAAACCTCTTAAAATTTTAAGAGTTTTGGGGCAAGGCCAATCCTTCATTCCTTCAATTTTCTTTGGATCCAGACGCACACCAACATGACTAACAATATAGCCCAAATATTCCATTTCAGAGAAACCAAAGGCACATTTGGACATATTGAGAAAGAATTGATGATCGACAAGTAGTTGTAAGACCTTATCCACATGGGTGACATGGGTTTGTCAAGTTTTGTTGTAGATCAAGATGTCATCAAAAAAGACAAGGACAAAATGATGTAGAAACATGTTGAAATATTTTGTTCATGAGACTTTGGAAGGTTGAAGGTGAATCACAAAGACCAAATAGCATAAAAAAGAACTCGTAATAGCCTTCATGAGCACAAAAAATAGTCTTAGGAATATCTTCCTCCTCCATGCAAATTTGGTGATAACCCAAGAAAAGATCAAGTTTGGTGAAGAATTGAACACCCTTGAGCTCATTCAAAAGGTCATCAATGACTAGAATGGGAACTTATCCTTGACTTCCAATTTTTTGAGAGATTGAAAGTCATGAAACATGTGCCAAGTGCCTTCTTTCTTGAAGACCATGACAAATGATGAAAAATAAAGGCTAGTATTAGGGCAAATGACACCAACAACTAGCAACTACTAAACTGTCATTTCTATTTCATTTCTTTGGTAAAATGGATGGAAATATGAGCATACTTTAGGTGGGAGGATACCTAGTATGAGTGGAATAGAATGATCATGCTCCCCTCTAGAGGGTGGTACTCCTTGGGGAGTTCAAAGATGGATTGGTTTTTTTCTAAGACTAACTGCATGTTAGGATGAATGGGTTGAGAAAATGTCTCAAAGGCTAGAATGGAATGGAATTGAGACATAATGCCTAAATGCCTTTTTTTAAGAATATTTTCCATATAATAGGATTTGATGATATTTAGAGAGTCAATTGTAATTCTTTTGGAAGTGTACTTATGCCCCTCCATTGGAAACTCATGTATAACTCACAAAAATCCATGGTGATGAGACCTAATGTCCATAACCTTTCAAAACTTAAGACAATGTCACCACCACCCATTTCAATAGAAAACATGTGGGTTTTCAAGGAATAATCACCCATTTGGAGAGTCACATTTTCACAATGACCACCACATTTCATAGAACCTCCATTAGCAATCATGATTTAGAAGTTGTTCATAACATGGATGTAGCAGTGTGTTTCTTGGACTACACATTGATGAATGAAGTTATGGGTGCTATCACTATTAATTAAGAAAATGAATTTGTGATGTTCATTGTAGCCAATAAATTTGAGGGTTTGGGGAGTAGAAATACTACTCAAGGCATGTAGGGAGATCTATCGTTCCACATCCTAAATAGCAGTTGGGGGAATGACTTTGATAGGTGGATGGAAAGTGTCTAGAGGTATATCTTTATCCCATTTTAATGGCAAGTCCCAGTTTGAATATTTGGGGTTTGGAACCTTCTAGATCCATTTTGAGGCATCAAATGACAATTTTTGGGTCAAAACTTACAAATATACATCATATTAAGCTTGGTATTTTTACATATGCTCATATCTCTATGGATATTGATCTTATTAAGAGGTTATTGGATAAGCTTATACTTCAAAGGAAAGGTTCCACATGGACTTAATAATTGGATTACGAAGATGTCACATTCCAATGCCAAATTTTTCAACAAGTAGGACATATGTAGGATACATTTCCACAAGTACAAGCTTACCCTAAATGGAAAAAATTTCATAAACCAAAAACTAGAGGATGACAATCATTTGAAATACAACTATCATATGACGACGAGGAACATAGTGCAAAAAATTAACAGATTGAAAATTTAGAGAAGGATATTAATGGCTACCTCGAGATGCACGTTGAGGAAACAATGTTATCTATGATGGATAAACAAGATGATAACAATTCCATGAGGGTGGTAGTTTATATTAAATCCCCATCTATGTGAATAAAAATAACACATGAATATAACATTTTTGGCATGCATTCCAGAATGAATTGCATGCCAAGTATGAGTTCAACCAATGCATGTCAGTCCGATTTTTGGGATGCGTGCCATAAATCAAGAAGATGACACCTGCACACCGATATCAAAAAAATAATCTTCGAGAAATATCCTCGAACGATTACTACCAAAATCACAAGGATACATGGAGCAGAAAGAAGACGATCTAGAAATGAAGTTAATATTGCCTTGATTCCAGAAAGGCTGTGTGGAATGCAGACAGGTGACAAAAGCATGGGGGACTGGCAGCTAGAGGAGCGAGTGGGTAAGAACTGAAGGGGACAAAGCACTAGAGAAAAGAAGGATATAAAAGTAAGCAAGGATGACAAAGAAGGGGTTGGTTGGTGGATCGGTTCATTTATTCATTCATTCTAGATAGTTTCTAAAAGCTCGCTTTGAGCATATGTTTATAATGTCTCTTGTTGTAAGTTTGAGTATGTGGTATCTGTAGAGTCTGAAAGGATGCACATGGCACAATGTAATATAATTTTGGGGAATTTTATGAGAAAAAGTAAGACTGTATTGTTGTTAATGTATGATCTTCCTAATACATGCATGTTGATCCTAAATCCTTAGATACCAATCTTAATCTTTAAAAACTCATTTTAGCCTATAACTTGATTCATAATAATTCTTGATTGTATTGAGGTGATTTGCAGAATAATGATTATGTGCTTACTATCCAAAACCTCACTAAATAATGATTAATTTGAATATTAATGAGATAACACAACATAAAATAAAAGAACTCAAATGTACAAGATTGAAGACAGAGTTTACTACATCCTCGAGTTCCCTTCAAACCAGTGGGACTGCTTCTCATAATCTCAAAATGTCAAATTACAATACAAAAATGGACTTACAAAGCCAAATTTGAAGTCGCTCTTCAATTCCACTAGTCAAACTTAGATATAAATTTCATCATTGAATTCCATGTGAAATTATGAGAAAAATGAGTATAAAATCAACTATATTCTGAACTGGCTCAATTTTACCCTCTTTACATGCCAAACCATGCACTATGGCGCTCATTAATGGAAATATGGACTAAGAATTTAAAATACATCTTAGCACAAAACTAACATCATCATCATACTCCTCTCGAGAAAATGAGAACAAATAGTATAAACATGCCTATGTTTGGACAAAGTACCTCATGGCATGCAAATCTAGACAACACCAAAAACTTGGCTTCTCTTTGACATGCACTTCGAGATGTTTTTATTGTACCCTCTATTGGGATTCATGCACACCTAGGTATCTGTGTCTATACCTCATAATGTGTGATCGACTTAAATGGGGCATAGGCCCAACCTCCTACCCTACCTTCCACTGATGTAGGCATAATATTAAATATATTATAACTTGTTTGTTATTACAAGTTCCATATTTGGCATAGTGGTTGTTACACATTATTTGGTCATATTGGTGATCTATTGACAACATGTGTTCATTTTCCCAAAAAGAGCCTTTCTCCATGAGGAAAGTGACTGGATTCCTTTTCCAAAATACCCTATTAAGGAAGGTCGTTGCAGACTGCATCATAAATAGGGTGTGACAATGCCTAATCATTGCACTTTGCCCTAAAACTGGTTTGTGATGTCTCTGCAGGTTGCTCTACAGCTGGGGTGCGATGATGCCAAAAGGATAAGAAAAGGTCGACCTTAACGAAAGTTTTAGAAGGTGAGGTGGCATCTGTATGGTTGGGATCCTACTCACTTATCTAATTTGGTGGGATCATCCTAACCTCTTTAACCATCTCTCTTTCCCCTATATAAAGAAGAATTTCTCATGGAAAAGGCTAAGGTTAATGAAGGTTGAATTTGGCTAAGATTGTATGGAGAATTTTGCATTGGATCATTCTTGAGAGCTTCATTTCAGTTCATCAAGTCATTATGGATCTTCTTCATTCAAGTTTGGAGAAAGTGTGTGTGTTGGAGCAAAGGGTCATCAAAAGGGGACCTTGCAACATCAAGGCTTTGGTTGTAATCTCCACTTTCATTATTTATAATACAATTATATGTTTCTTTCCCATAAAACTCATCTTGTTTTATTGTATGATTCCTTGATCACATACATAGGTTCTCTTTGAGTATGTTATTTTTCTTTCACTTTGGTTGGCTTGTGTTCTCTTGCAGATCTAATATCACAGGAGCACTGGAGTGGAGCTAGGATGACAACGATAAGAGGAAGTGATATTTAAACGGCATGTAGCCTATCTTTCGTTTGATAGTAAACTCAATGATTAGAGCTTAGGGAAAATGTCATGTCATGTTCTATTTTTTTATAGATCTAGGTGGATCTAGGGAGATATGTTTATGTTCGCATTTACCGATAAGTCCCATAAAAAAATTGGGGACCACTGGGGAATACAAATTCTTGTTGATTTTTTGCTTCCCATTTTCCTTTAGCCTGCCTTCTTCTGATAATTTTCATTCTCTGAGTTTGTGGGTGATCCATTCAGACTCCCTGGGTTTAGGAGTTCTTTTGGATTTTTTGTGTTTCTCCCAATTTTTCAAAATTTATAGATCTCGTCACACTGTACCATACTGATAGCCTGCGATGACCCTTGCTCATCGCCCTCTTCTTAGCCATTCCAGTGCAAAGACATCACACTTTTCTCCACCAATGGTCTGTGACGACCCTTTCTCGTCACACTGTGTCTTATGCTAGGCCTGCGATGACTCTTATAGGTTTTGTTGGAGTGAGTCAGTTTTATTTTTACCACCCAGATTCGTCTTGAAATCCTGAGGTAAACTTCCTGTGCCCATGATTGATTGATTCTTGAGTTTGTAGCTTGCTTTTGGTTGGTTTTCAGTGATTGAAAGTCTTTCTTTTCTTTTTGCAAGTTTTTTCTCATTCTCATTCTCACAAGGATATAATCTCGGATCTTCATCTGAGTGCTTGTTTGACAAAGGGTATTTGGTTTGTCTTGATTTTTGGATTCATTTTGTTTGTCAGATTGATTAAGAAACACTTGTTACTTGCTTATGTCAAGAGTTTTTCTTGTCTTTTTCATTTTGTTTACATTGTGAATTTGATTTGGGAATAGTATTGAGAGTGTCTTGATTTTCTTAGGTTGTGTTTTCCTTTCATTATCATATCTTTGATTTTATCTTAGAAAGGAAGAATTGAATTCATTTATTCTTTTTAGTAGTCTCTTATAAGAAAAAATTTTACATTTGAAATATAAGAAGAAATTGGAAAATTTGTAGTTCATGGTTATTTGGAATTGTGTTCATCCAGAATTAAGGAATTGCAATTAGTAGCTTGTTACGTCGAAAGGCGTATACCTATTAGCAATGGCACATTTAATACGTTTTTAATCTTTAATGCAGTTTTTATGGACGGGATCAAATGTAGATAGAATATTCTTGGTCATCACACTAAATGGAGGGTTTTGATTTGAAATATTAACTTCCTTGCTTTTATAAAGGCGTACGTTTTTGTATTTACTTTTTCACATTTACTTAATCTGATTAAAAATTTACTATCTTGTACAATTGATTGACACGTTTATGTAATTAGCAATGGAGTATGTGATTAGGAATGGAGTATGTGAAGCGCTTCACCTTATTTACTACCTGTAAAATTGGTAGCACGTTATTTACCACCTATAAACTTGGGTGCACTTCACGTTAATCTTTGTGGTATGTGGATCTAAATGCTCGACACGTTATTTACCAGTGCACACTTAACCGATACCTTTTGGTGTTCTCCAACTGCGAGTCGGTTGTGCTAGTTGTACTTCAAAGAAAAATACCTTCTCCCTACTATAACTAGAGTTCATTGAATTGAAATTGCACATTCATCTCTTTTTGCATTTCATTGGGTCAAGGTCATAACCTCAACATTTTCACTTCCATCTCCTTTTTTAGTAAGCAACAACCTCTAAAATACATCATAAATCTAAAATTTAATTAGTAACTTTTATTTTCTAGGGATCTCTTATGCCAACATTAGCTAGGATAGTTCTTTGGAATAGGTTGTGAGGTACACTCTCCAAAGCATCAAAACACACAATAGTATCTTGTGATGGGGAGAGTTCAAATCCAATTGCTACATTTTGTCCTAGGAAGCCCTTCTCACACAAGGGTCAAACTTGAGATCGCATTAAGACTAGCAGAGTTACTCACCCTGCTTTGTTGGTCTTGATGTATAGATTGCACAAATTATGGGGGTCGCTTGAAGGTATACCCACAATGATGAGTGAAAGTCTTTCGAGTTGATTTCAGGCTAGATACCCTACCTTTGTGCATGGATCAGACTGTCGATTGTTTCCCCAGGCATCATTGTTGTAGTTGTTAACCTTATTAGCCTATCTCTTTAGGGTCTTTACACAAGGTGACTATGGAGGGGCAAGCCTTCACAGTACCTGGAATCAACATTGGCCAAACCTTACGGGCTCCTTGGAAAGTATACCCACGATTATGTGTGGGAGATTTCACCAGGGTGTAAGTCCGTTAAGCAGGTCGTCAACGTAAATTTTCCACCCGCTTATCCCAACCCCTTCTTGTCTTGATTTCACGACGTTGGATTTCATCACCAACTAGTGACTTCGAAATATCAAGGTTTGTTTGCTTGGTCTGATTCTTAGATTTTAGTAGTAAGTGTTATTTGTTTTCTCTAGTTGTCCATAGATTTTTTCCGTTCTTTACTCGGTTCAGCCAACATCAGCCTTCGCCATTCACGTAGGATGCAAGGGTTTCCCCCAGAGGATCCAGAAGGCTACCAACCTTTTCTTCCTAATTCACCAGAAGGCTCTCCAGAGGGAGTAGTTGATCATGAAGTTGCTTCGGAAGTTGGAAGTACACACTCCTTGGAAAGATTTCAAATTTTTTCAGACTCCTTAGAGGATTTTCGCCTCCCTATCAATCCGGCATTGAGTGTTGTACGAAATCCACGTATGCTCCGGATGAACTCATCAGGATAAATTGTTGTTGACGAAAATTTTGAAATACCTATTAGACCTAACGCAGGATCTGGAGTAGAGGATCCACATTTTCACAGTGAATCTTTTAGGACCCCAGATCACACTGCCAGAACTTCTAATCCTAGTTCTGTCCCTTTGACAGTACGTGATATGTCTGGTAACTTAGGAGCAAATCCCGATCGACCTGTAGCATCACAAGTGCCTAAAAACTCTGTCACCTACACGGTACCTTTGGACCATTTCGTTGGTACCACTAGTAGTGTCACCACTATTTCAGACCAAATTTTGATTGGTTCTCACTCAATCCCTACTCTTCAGATGACCCATTCTACTATGGTCCTGCAAGCTACCATGATTCCTACCAGAAATGTGGTTATCTCCCAATCTTCAATTGGGACACCACTTTCATCTAGACCAAATCCATCACTTCCCCCTGGGTATACAAATCTGAATCCTTCCATTTCTATCCCTACCCAGGGTCCATCCAGACTTTTTGTTCCTCCTGGGTATAATTTTGTTGTTGGCTTTGTTCCTACACCTGCCCAGGTTCTCTCCGGAGGTATTTATGTTCCTCCTCCACCTTTGCCTGGAGGATCTGGCCCTAGTGGCGCCAATCCAGTTGGAGGCACCAGTCATTCATTCACTTCTAGCTACCAGATTCTTGTTGGAGGTCAACCTCTAGCTAGGGGGAAACCTCAATTCGGGGGTCAAACTCAAATTGGGGCACAACCTCAACTTGGGGGGAAACCTCAGGTTGGAGTCCATAACCCACTGTATGAACGAAACACATCTGGATCACAATCCCACCTTTGGAACCTTCTTTCCCAAGGAAATCCACAATCATATGGGGGGCAATATCCTCAAGTTAACTCTTTTGTACCCCTAACTTTGGTCAACTGTATCCAGGTTACCTGAATCCCACTTGTGGTCAGGGAGTTCAATCTAGTGCCCCTTACCAAGGGAACCCCTCTATCCAACCCAACCTTACGGGATACATGTCCCAAAACCCTCCCCATTCGAGTCTGTAAGGGTTGTCTAATTATTTGTAGAGTACTTATGGTCCTATTGGTATACCTACGAGACTTCCTCCTCAAAACTACTAGTTTCCACAAGTGAATCGATAGTTGCCTTTCCTGGCCACTTTGGACTTACTTGATCTGTCTAGGATTTTGAACGATCTTATCTTACACTCTCCTCATTGGCCCATCATACTGGCCAAGTTACTCTCTGACATTCCAAAATTTGACGGCTGAGCAGGAGAAGATCCTAATAATCATGTTATGACTTTTCATCTGTGGTCTTCATCTAACTCCTTGATGGATGACTCCATCAAACTACGACTTTTATAACGAACTCTCACAGGTTCGGAAACAAAATGATACATCGAGTTACCTCGAGATTTATTCAATGATTTTAACACCCTAGCCATGGCCTTTCTGACACATTACCAGTTGCCAATTCGATACGAGATGGGAACCAAAATTTTGATTTCTTTCAACCAATCCTAGTCCACTCATATCTCCGATCACATTTATTAGTGGAGGAGAATAAGATGTTTAATCAAAGTTCCTCTTCCTGATCAACTATTAGCCAAGAGGTTTACCAAATCACTCATTAGACCTATCGCTCATGATGTCTCCATGGGTGGTGTTGTCACTGAAGAGTAGGCGCTTAGTCATGCTCAATATCTTGATCTCGTTTATTCACAAACGAGAACACTTTACGATTTGATTCCTAACGCTCCTCGTCCTTCCACAAACCCTACCTTGAAACCTTCAGCAGCCTCTCATGTTGATGATGGTTTGATTGGCACCTTCCACATTGAGACCCAATCGACACACACTAGTCACACAAATACCAAATCCAATCATTCTAATACACAAGATACTCCTACTCCTACTCCTTCCACCGGTAAGACTATTGAGGTCAATTCTATCCAATCCATGCCTGCTGGAAAGAATCAAAATAAAAAGAAAGGAAAGGGTAAGAACAAGGAGGACAAGAATAATAATCCACAATATGATAAAGCCAAAATACAAACCGTTGATGAGAAAGACAAATGTAAGCCTCGTTACCCCTGCCTTATCTGTGGTGATGATCATTACAAGAAATATTGTCCAAGACGTGCTGAAGTTACTAAGTTCCTTCAAGGGACCGAGAATCCTTCTACACCTGTCATTTTTTCACAACCTTTCCCTTCTCAAAAGCAAGCCCAACTGGTCATTCATGACCAAACTACCCCTTACTTCATCCTATGTCCTTATGTGTACTGGTGACTCTAAAAAGCACGAAGTTGCAATCGCAACTCAAGCCAAAGATTACTCTTCGTCCAAAGAGACAGTTGATGACATACCACCTTCATTGGTTCAACCTTCTCCTCCAAATTCACCCCCCAAAAATCCTCTTCAACTTGAATGACCGGATTTCGATACATTCTTGCACCCTCCTCCCAAGGGCGTTGTTCAAAATTCTGTGTTTAACCCTCACGCCTGTGCTACACAAAACTACAACATTGTAGAAGATCTTGCGCAAGCACCCTCCGCGATGTCAGCTCTCGAAGTCTTTCAAAGTTTCCCAGCTCAACGGAAGGCACTGTTAAAGGCCATTGGTGGAATTGATCCCATAGATACTAATCTTGTAATATTTGACTTGGAAGATCACATTCCAAGGCTTCCTCCTCAGTTATCATTCCAGATACAATTTCTTGTTGAAAACAAGAATATATGTAGAAATATTATTGACGAAGGAGCCTCGACTTGCGTCATGTTCGTTACTTGTTGGAAATCCATTGGCTCTCCTACCCTCACTGAATCACACAATACACTTAAGGCCTTCAATGGTATAGGATTTAAACCATACAGTGTTCTTCCGTCATTTTCTATTACGTTGGAAGGTAAATCGATCAATGTTGAGGTTGAGGTCTTCGACACACCTCTTGATTATAACTTTTTACTTGGTCGTAGCTGGATTGATTCCATGTGTGCAGTTGTGTTTACCCTTTTTCATGTGGTATGTTACCCCCACCAAGGAAAATTCATTACTTTCGACCAACTAGCCTTCTTTAATTCTGATTCCCATACTAGAAACGTTCCCTTCATTTCAAAGACACCTCCTGGTTACAAGAATGTCGGCCTGGGTCTTTTGAAATATTCTACTTTGATGGGTACATTTCCAATCCCACCACCCGATATTCTCCCTCCTTTTGTTGCCTCTATTAACATGATATCCACCATTGTTCATGAATCCCCTAAGTCATATAACCCATGGGTGGTACCTAACCCTGGTGATTACTCTCGTTACGATGACAAGATGCATTTAAGTCTGTTCGAGTCCACTTACCAAGCTATTCAATCGATGACTCTTTCCCCCCCTT
This sequence comes from Picea mariana, assembly GCA_032191745.1. Lineage (NCBI taxonomy): Eukaryota > Viridiplantae > Streptophyta > Pinopsida > Pinales > Pinaceae > Picea > Picea mariana. Next base: position 2,826 of record JASDQU010170401.1, on the reverse strand, counting down.
CTCTCTATGATTCATCTCCTGATCTATTTCATGTGATATTTCCTACTGATGAGATGATCATGTCAGTCATGTCCATGGAAGAAACCCCCTGGGATGATGGATATCATCGATCCATTCTCTTCCTCGAACGCGACACCTTAGAGAGTTACCAACGGATTTCGACTTCGTCGACCGTTGTGGTTATTTTCTCAGTTCCTGAGTCATCACATGATGTTTTGTACGAAGGTAAATTAAGCAACATTTCACCTACCATTCCTCTCGACATATCTATTAAACCTGGGGTCATGGAGAATCTTCATATTGGAGCCTCTTGTTCTACTGACGAGGTTCACGAATATAAATCCCTTTTCCAAGAATTTCATGACATTTTCTCTTGGAGTTACGAAGAGATGCGAGGTGTCGATCTAGATATCATTGTCCATGAGATTAATACATACCTGAACGTTAATTCAAGTCGGTAGATACTTCGCCCAGTGCACCCATGTAAAGCTGTTGTTATCAAGCTTGAAGTTGAAAAACTTCTTAAAGTAGGCTTTGTTTATCCCGTGGATTTGTTTGATTGTATATCCAATCTAGTTCTGGTGAATAAGAAACAAGGTACCATCTATGTCTGTGTAGATTATAGGAACATAAATAAGGATTTTCCTAAGGACAATTACCCAACCCCCTTAGTTGACCATATCGTCGATGACTGTGCCAGAAGTGAGATCTTCTCTTTGATGGATGGTTTCTCCATCTATAATCAAGTTAACATCTTACCCACGGACCAACACAAGACCGTTTTTATTTTCCCTTGGGGGGCCTTTTCTTACCAAAAATTACCCTTTAGTCTCAAGAAAGCTGGCATGACTTTTCATTGTGCTATGTCTTATTCTTTCCATCATATTAAGCACATCATGCAACCTTATCTTGATGATCTACTGACTCATTCCATGCGTCACCACGACCACCTAGCACATTTGAGGGCCATTTTCATACGTTGTCATTATTATCGTATCCTCTTAAACCCACACAAGTGTGTCTTTTGTGTGGAGTCTGACTGACTACTTGGTTTTATTGTCTCGATACTCAGTATTCATGTAGACCCTTTGAAGTTTGAGACTATCCTTAATCTACTTCCTCCTTCCACTTTACGCCAGCTCCAAAGTTTGCAAGGGAAGGCAAACTTTTTACGTCGTTTCATCCCAAATTACGTTGAACTTACGAAAGGATTCACTCGGCTACTTAAGAAAGGTTACAAGTTTGTATGGGACGATATCGTGAACAAATCCTTTGAAGATTTGAAACTTGCCTTAACTCGTACACCCTTACTGTTTCCCCTTGACTATAGCCAGGATTATTTCCTCTACTTAGCTACTTCAGACTCTACCATTGCCATGGTCTTAGTCCAAGAGGATGATTCGCATTATGAACATGTGATATACTATTTGAGTCAGAGTCTCATGACCACCGAGACCAAATACCTCCATGTGGAGAAACTGGCCTTGGTAGTTGTTCAAGTTGTCCAATGTTTTTGTCATTATATCATATTACGCAAAACCATCATTATTTCCGATTGAAACCCTATGCAACATATCCTTAGGCGACAATTGCTAAGGGGAAAGTACTCCAAATGGATAGTGATTCTCTAGGAGTTTGACTTAGAGTTTGAACATGCTAAGTCTAAGAAATCTTTGGTTTTTGCCGAACTGATATGTGACCTTCCCTCCACTAAGACAAGAAATGTGGCAGAGGATTCCTTACCCGATGAATCCCTTTTTCTGATCAATTCTGATGACATATGGTACAAATATATCATTATATATCTCCAGACTCAAACTTTCTGGCCCGATCTCTCTAGTACAGATCATCGTCACATGCGCTATCAAGCTCGACAATACATCATTCTCAGTGATACCCTTTATCGTCATGGTATTGACTCGATTTTTCGACGATGTCTCATTTACGAAGAAGTCAATAAGTCTTTGAATTATTGTCACTCTAGAGCATGTGGTGGTCATATGTCTGGGTATGCCACTACCCAAAATATCTTACAAGTGGGCTATTTCTGACCTTCTTTATTTAAGGATTGCATCACTGTTGTTCAGAAATGCCATGCTTGCCAAACTTATAACAACAAGCTAGGATATCATCCTGCTCCTTTACATCCTGTAGTTTTCGTTGGTCGATTCGACAAATGGGGCATTGAATTCATGACATGTGTTGAGTTTCAGTATTGACACTTCTATTACCCTATATTATCTATCTCTGAGTCAATTTTACCTATGATATGTGTATCTAATTGACTGTTTCAACCATAAATACAATTAATGACCTTGATCATGTGCATAAAGAGGTAACTTATGGTTAAGGCATGATTTGTTTACTTTTATTGAGCTAATTCGATTAAATGCTTGATTATGTATGATCCTAATCACTTTGAATCTTAAGCAGCATGATCAGGTACTCAGTTTATTCCGGTACCAAGGCTCCACCTATTTCGGTACCAGCTTGTGTTAATTCGATACTAGACATAATTTGAAATTTTGGAAAGCTTCTAGAGGAAAACCGGGTACATGGGTTTTGTCCAGAAATGATGTTTTCATGCAGACACATGGGACAGAATTCACCCAGATCGCATGTGTGGACCTCCAGCTTGTAAATTCTAACCTTGTACAATATCTACTGCAAACTGATATTCAGAAAAGAACAGAAAAGATACAATGGCAAATACAAACATTACACAGAGATTTTTCACCTGGAAACTCAAACCGGGAAAACCAACATATATTATATTCATACATTGTGTTACATTGTTTACAATACAATATACATATAGGAGCCAGC
>JASDQU010170399.1:0-10592 GCA_032191745.1 Picea mariana | reverse complement strand
GTAGGATACAATGAATCCTCAAAATCATTTCAAATCTACATTATTGGTCAGAGACAAATTGAAATAAGCAGTTATGTTACCTTTGAAGAAGAAGTAGCCTTCCAAAGATCCATAGAATCTCAGATGGAAATTGGTAGTGAGACAATGCCTTCTCCCCCTTCAGGAGTTTAGAGGGAGATAAACATTATTCCAGTTGATCTATTAGCTCCCGTTGATCCAGTTGTTCCAGACGATCCAGTTGCTCCAAGTGACATACCCATAGATATTACAGTTTAAAACATAAAAGGCCTAATTGGGCCCGAGAAACTTTACTAGAAGAAGAGGGACATAAATACCCTCAAGGAACAACCAGAGAGAGCAAGAGACCAAATATATTCTCAATCTACCTTTCATCCATGACCCACATCATTGACTTAGATCCATATTGTCATGGAGAAGATTCAAGTGAACAAGTATGGAAAGATTCCATGACTGAAGAATACCAATCTATATAGAAAAATGATGTATGGGATATTGTTCCAAGACCATAGGGAAAGTCTGTAGTGACTTCCAAATGGATTTATAAAATCAGGCATGAAACTAATGGAAGCATCGAAAAATACAAAGAAATATTTGTGGCCAGAGGATTCTCACAAGTAGTGGGAGTTGACTATGACAAGACTTTTTCTCCAGTAGCCCGATACAACTCCATCCATTCTATCATTGCACTAGCTGCTTCCATGGGTTTGAAGCTACACCAGATGGATGTAAATACAACCTTTCTCAATGGTGAAATTGAGGAAGAAGTTTATATCGAGCAGCCAGAAGGATTCATTGTACATAATGAAAGATCTCATGTATGCAGGTTAAAGAAAGCCCTATATGGTCTAAAATAAGCACCACGTGCTTGGCACGAGAAAATGGATGGATTTCTAATGAGCTTGGGCTTCAAAAAAAGTGTTGTTGATCCAAACTTAGATTATCACATTGATGGAAATGAGTGTTTGATTTTGGTCCTATATGTGGATGACATTTTCCTCACCGGTCATAGAGATTCATTATTGAATGTAAACGAGCATTGATTTATAAATTTGAAATGAAGGAATTGGGCTTGATGCACTACTTCTTGGGACTAGATGATCTAGGTGGATATCCGTGGCCACCCACCTTTTCCAAATGGCTCAAAACGGCTTTCTAGCAATTTTGGCAATTTACTATTTTTAGCAGGTTTTAACTTCCAGGGCCATTTTGAGGGCCCAAATGAAGGTTTTTCAAGATAAAGGTTCTAAATTACATCCAAAGGCATGATTGAGCCCCCAAAATGAATCTCCTCGATGATACCTTTCCAATGAGCTATCACACGCCTAAAACGAAGATCGTATGCAAAAGTTATGACCCCGGGAAGTTGATGTACTCACTTACCCAAACGGGGCCCGCATGACTTTTGGCGCTTCATCTCCCAGGGTTAGGTTTTTGGATGTCTAGGGTTTTTGACATTCCTACTTATTGTAAAAATTCCTCCAGAACCTCATTTTAATCTTCTTCTTGCGAATGTGAGTAGTCGTCACATCTCTTCTCAGAGATAAGATGCCACCATTCTAGCGAGTCTTTCACTCTGTATTTTTACAGTCTCTGTACATTTCTTTGATTAATAGAAATCATGTATTACTGTATATTTCTGTTTATGGTTGCATCTCTGATACATTTCTGTTATATTATTGAATATCTACAATATCTCTGTGCATTTCTTTATTATATCTATGCTCTCATTTCGTGCCGAAAATAATCTGGATCACTAGAAGTATGGAAGACGACAAATGAGATTTTCCAGATTCAAGGAAAATGTTCTATGTAGATACTGAAAACATTTTTCATGACAGAATGCAAATCCATGCCGACTCCAATGGTAATGGATTTGAAGAAGATGAGTGATACTGATTCAGGAGAGGTAGATCCACACTTTTACTGACAATTGATTGGATCAATGATGTATCTGGTGAACAACATACTGGAAATTTTCTATGCAATGAATGTTCTTAGCCATTTTATGAGCCAACTGAGATAGACACACTAGATAGTTGCAAAACATGTATGCAGATACTTACAAGGCAAATTTGGTTATGGTATAAGATATGCCTCCAGTGTAGACTTGAGCCTACAAGGATATGCTGTTGTAGATTGGGAAGGAAGTGCAATGGACAGAAAAAACACCTCTGATTATTGCTTCACTTCAAGGCCTGCCATGGTTTTCTGGTGTAGCAGAAAATAGAGCTATGTGGCATTGAGAACCATAGAGGCAGAGTACATTACATTGAATGTAGAAGTCTGCAAAGTAGTGTGGCTTCACAAACTTCTGACTAACTTGTTCAATCATGAGATGGATCCTACTACTATTCATTTTGATAACCAGAGATGTGTAAATGTCTCCGAGAACCCTGTGTTTCATGACATATCGAAACACATTGAGATAAAGTATCACTATATCATAGACATGGTGCAGAGGAAGACAATACAAGTGCAATGTCTTCCTACTCATGAATAGATCACATATATCTTCACCAAACCACTTGCCAATAAAAAGTTTGAGTATTTATGTGAGAGACTTGGCATGGTGGAAAATGTCTCCCTAGCTCAGAGGGAGTGTTGATGATTACAACTCCGTGAGACATTCTCCAGGATAAAAAACCGAGAGAGAGCCCTTGATAGGGGTGTGTGTTTTCTATTTGTGATAGATATGGAACGTATAGATGGCCTCCTCCTTATAGAGAATTGAGAAGAACTCCAAATTATTCTCATGTGTAACATAGTGAGAAAGGAGTTCTGCAGAGTTGGACATGCCTGTGGCTGAGCACAAGGTGGACGTGTGAATTCCCATAGAGTTGGGTGCATCATCATGAGACATAGATGAAGATGACGTATTATCCTCCTCTGAGCAGAGAGTTGAGATGATGAACTCCAAATGACTCTCTTGTGTAATGCAGTGGGAAAGAAGATCTGTTGAGTGGACGAGCACAGGTGAACGTGATCCTAGTGGTTGAGCACTAGTGAGAGTGGTTCTCATGTGTAATGCATTGATATAGAGATATGGACATCCCTATGGATGTGCCCCTAGTGGTTGAGCACTAGTGGGTGTATGAGATCCCTTGCTATGTTTTTCAATATTCAGACCTTCCTGTAACCCTAATTGTAATGTAAAGGGTACAGGTCGACCCCACCTTAATATAATTGATAATTAATGTAAAATTTAATTAATCTGGTTATTATTAATTATATTGTGAGTTAGAGAGGTCGGCCCTGTTGTTCCAATAGACACTTATGTTGACAGGTCAAGTCTAATATAAGTAAAGTTAGATTCCTCATTGTGGAATCATATATTTTGTGAAGTTTGGAAATTTCAGCAAGTACATCTTCTTGGGAAAAGTGCACACCTCTCTTGGGTGCTAGTCTTATAGGGTTTGCAAGAACCCTCTTGTGTGTTAGTTTTTCTTGGTGGTGAAGGTATTTCTCTTGAAGAATATAACAAATGATTTTGATGGGTTTTCTTCCCTTTTTGAGAAGGGTTTCCAAGGATACTTCTTGTGTTCTTTTTCATGGTGTTTCTTCTTGTGATATTGGTTGCTACAACACAATTTTTTATGGTTTAAGTTAAATGCTAAAAAGGAATGAAATTCATGCCTAAACCTTATTTATTGAAAAGCCAACAATGAGAAGGTCATTCAGTTTGATATCTAGTAAGAATATATGCTCACTTAGATGATGGAACATTTGCAACAATAGTTGGTAGAGAAGGAGAATTCCTTGACAAGGATACAAGCATATATCCAAGAACGCTGAGAAGAAGGACCATAATCTAGTGATATTGTTGAAGCTAGCACCATGACCGAGACCACTTTGGTAAGAACACCTTCCTTGGATTTCTCTCAAGAGAAATTTGGTGAATTCAAAAATAATTCTAGAGGCATTGGTTCCCATATCCCAAGGAAGATGGGATATGATAGAAAAGGGATAGGAAAGAGAAGTCAAGAAATCCTAAGCCACATTGTAGTTGAATAGAGGGCCAAGCATGAAGTCCTATTTTTTGTTCGAAGAAATGAAAGGCACATGACCATGAAGACTACATTTGTAAAGGAAAAATACATGTCAGAGTTGACCTACTCATTAGAATAAAGAGCAAGAACATATGGCGAAGTCAACCCACCACCATCTCATCCTTCTTGTGAAAGATTGAAGGATAAAATCGATGAGAAGAGATCATGGACTCAACCTACACCTACACTTTGAGAAAGAAACAAAAAGATCATTAAGGGTAGGAAGAAGAGGAAGATCAAGAATTATTCATCAAACAAGAAATCCTTTGTTTGTCACTACTACAAGAGGAGAGGCCATAATGTTTCCAATTTTTGGTACATGAAGGTATGTTCATTATGTGGGAAGAAATTCCACTAGGTGGCATATTGATGGGAGAAGCAAGCGACATGCCATAGGTCATATTGATTTCAAAGGAAGAATCTAAATAAGACTTCTCTAATCCAACATTGAAGTCAGAGGAATGTGGAGAGAGGGATCACGTCAAGTATTCCCTATAGAAACAACAAGAACTTTTTCATCCATTGCAAGTTGAGTGGCCATTGGGAAGTGAAGTGTTGGCACCTTCATCTAGAGCTTCACCCTGGAAATGACACATCAAAGAGAAGATCATGGAGACTGAATATTAGAGAGTAAAGAGGATGAAGAGATTCTTACATATCCAACCTAAGGAGAAGAAGTTTTCCAATTAGTTGCAACAACACCAGAGGTCATCCTCACCAACAAAGCAAGTAGTTGTTGGATGGAAGCATGGGATAGCATAGAATGAGCTCAAGCATGGATTGAAATCTATTTCATTGTGATTTGATTAGAGAATGACTTCTTGGCGAATGAAATATATTACCAATGATCAATACCCCTACAACCAACATGTAGGGGCATGTAAGACTATCATTCAATTAACACATAAACAAATAATGTTTTCCAAGATCATTGGGAAGAAATTGTTCCTGGTAGTAGGAAGCAACCACAAGTATTCTTATGGGATTGTGATCATATGACATAGATTGCTAGGATCATAATAAAAAATAAGACCAACATTCAAATTGGCTTCATGACTACCAAGATGGGCCGTCTCCAAGACAAAGAGGGATATGGGAATGGATGTTGACTCTAGAGTTTGGATTTGGAGATTTATTAGAGTTGACAATTAGTGAGAAGACTTCTTCATTGCGAGATCAAGCGAGCCAACAAATAGAGCCAGAGCCATAGCTAGGGACCAGATCTAGTAGTTGGATCTAGAGTCATAGTTAGAGCTATAGCTAAGAGCCAATGCCAGATCCATGTTCCATAGAAGAATATAGAAGAACACTAATCCAGATTGGTTTCCTTGAGCTTTTGGAGAAAAAAAAGGATCTCAAGGGGGAGGTGTGATCTAAAATGGATCTGAACCACAATTGGATGTAAGAATCAATACTTGAAAGATTAGAATGACAATTAATGAAGGTTAGAAAACATTTTAAATCAATGAAAACATAAAACTTAAATAATAGACAAAAATGAGAGTGAGAAAGAAATATGAGAGAATTAAATGAAAAGAAAAAATAAAATTGGAGAGAAGGACGAGGAATGGAAAATGAAGGGACATGGTTGTTGGAATTCCCTTACCCCCAACTCTCCCTATTTGTTAATGTATTTTCATTCTCAAATGGGTCTTTTGGATAGGAGAGGAAGAACCAAATAGAGCCATGAAAGATTTGTACTGGAGATTTATGAAATAAAGAAATTGAGCCTCATTCGAAGTTGGTTTTTCCATTTGTGTTTCTGGGGTAAAATATTTATATCCATTATGTGTGTGAATTTATCACTATCTGATGGATTTTTCTTTGGGATACATTAAATTATGTATTAAATATGGTGTATGTGTTATCATTGTTCTTAGATATGATAAATTTTCTCTCTCTAGTTGAATTCATGGCTGAAATAAACAATTCTCCATTGTATTTCTCTTAGCATCATTAACTCTTTATTGGTTAATTCTATATGAAAACCAACAAATATGAATTATTCACTGTCCATTTTCTATAGTGTAGCTGGGGAGAATAAAATGGAGTACCTAGGGAGGTACCCAAGGGAAATAATAGTAGATAAGTATTGTTATGTATAAAGCCCACTTCTAATAAATAAGGCCTAGTGTGAATGCAATAAATGTAAGAGGACCTTATAGAAGCATGGAGTACCTAGGGAGGTACCCAAGGGGAATAATAGTAGATACGTATTGTTATGTATAAATACCACTTTATTATTATGAAAACCCTTAGGGTAGGAAAACACCATATGAAGATCCTATTACGTAAGTGATCCATTCTTGTTCACTTGCCTCTTCGAGGGGGAAACATCCTAATGGGCTACCGCTCCAAATAAAATATTTCTTAACTTTCCCATTGCATTGTTTGAACCCCTTTATAGAGTGCTACCAACCACCAGAATATTCTAGAGAAGGAACCTTCTAGTAATTCCTCTTGCATTTATTGCATTCACACTAGGCCTTATTTATCAAAAGTGGCCTTTATACATAACAATATTTATCTATTGTTATTCCCCTTGGGTACCTTCCTAGGTACTCCATATTATTCCCCCTATCTATGCTACATTTTCTTGTTGAATTAGAGATAAATGACTACCATTTTGACACTATTGCATTTCTGCAAGGAGTTGCTAATTTGGTTTCCTTATCATTGTTAATAATTTCTCTCTCCCTCCCTTGGGGCATTCTTAGGCATTGTTGGGCATATTTCTCCTTTCCTGGGAGATTTCATACATACCTAGGAATGCTTTGGAATTGTAGGCGATTTTCTCCTTGCCTGGATCAAATTTCTACATTCTTAGGCATTTTTATACATTGTTGCATGGATTCCTACATGCCAGAGTGTTTTTAGGCATGGTTGGACGTATTTTTCCTAGCTATAGGGAAAAATTCGTGTAGAAAAAGATAAAGGTAAGGATAAATACCATATCTAGAATGGGTTACTCAATAAGCTAGACAAGCTTTGTGTTCCTAAAGGTGAAAAATTGCAACTTATCAGAGATGCTCACACCTTCAAGGTTGAAGGGCATTTTGGTGTTGGGAAGACAATTGCCTACTTACAAATGTTCAACAAAACAAGGTATTTTAACACAGGATGAACACCATTAGTAACCACTATGATGCAAGAGCATCGCTCACTCATCAAGTGAGCCAGCGTGGAGCGGGAGACAGCTGGACTAGCCAATACAAATTTTGAAAACACTTTGGAATTGTTGCACAAAGTCTTTAAGGAAGCCATTTATGAAGGCACACTTTGTATATTGTAATGGACCTTGAGCGGATAGCTCTCGTCCTTAGGTAGATACTCATCATTTAATAGATTTAATGTTGGTAGATAGGAATTTAATTCTAGATTTGATAGCCTAGAAGTCCAAGAGGGAAAACGGATATAGACACCCTCATTGTATCATTAGATTATCAAGCATTCAAGAAGAGCAGAGCAAGCAGAGAGATGTGTAAAGAACACCCATGTACAAATATTGAATTAATAGAAGAAAGCTTTGATTCAAATCCATGGTTATGTGTCTATTCTCTATGTGTTGATGTTATGCTCATGAATGTTTGCTTCCTGTCATGCATTTGCTTTTATATGTTGTGTATGTGATTTCATGGTTGAATTGAAGTCTGGAAGGAAGATAGAATAAGTTTCAATTGTTTCTCTAGTTGAACCAGAGGATTTCTGCAAGGAGTGCAGTCGAATTTTTCCGCAAGGAGTGCGTCGACAGAAGGGTTCAATTAGAGATAACTCTTGTTCTTATTTTTTCGAAGGTGCAGATAGGAACAGTGCTGTGCAAGGAGTGCACAGGCCAAGCTAAGTCTCATAATTGAGATTCTGGGCAGAGTATCAAAGGACTGCTGCTGCAGGAGTACGCAGAGTCGAACGACTTCAACACTTAGACAAGGTTGAAGATTTGCCGCAAGGAGTGCGCGCAAGAAGTTCTCAGAAGGGCTTGAGAAGCCAAGAACAAGCTCAGGAGGGATAGTTCTTCAAACTTGTGGAAGGACGAAGCAGGAAAGTTGTGGCTTGATAGTTGAAAGGAGTGTCGCAGGATTTGTGCGTAGGGTGATGAGCTCTGTGGAAGAGTGTCTCGTCATTTCGTATATTTCATTTGGAAGGGACAGAAAGTCGAAATCCTCCGAGGAGATTTCATGAGGTTCCGAGGAACGTCAGATCTTGTGGAGGTGAAAGGAAGTTACAACACAGTGTGAAAAGGTTCTAAGCTCAGGAGAGGCAGAGCGTTGATCCAAGCCAGTTAGGGTCATTGGATCATTCACGAGATCGTCTATCAGGATCTCGTAAGATAAGAGTCGAAGAACTGAACGCTTGATATCGCGAGTAGTGAGGATGAAATATCCTGACAACCAAAGGGTAGCATGTGGGACCCCAGGAGTAAGTGGAAGATAGGTGTCAGAGATCGAGAGATCTCGCGAACTCGGGAGTTCGCAGGGTGAGAGCCCAAGTATTGGGAACCCCAAGTCATGAGGACGTGAGGTGGTGAGTCACAAAAGCGCGATAGGATCGTATCGGCGTTTCGGTGCATTGGGTATCGGGAGGTGGAAACCCGAGGGCTTGGTATCGCGAGTAGCGAAGTCGCGATAGAGCGAAGCCGTGATAGAGCAGAAGTCCCAACAGGGGAAAAGTCAGTGATTTGACTGACTATCGGGTCTCAATAATTCGAGAGCCCAGCGATCAACCAAGAACTTGCGAAGTCATGAGTTCCGATCCTCCGAAAGCAAAGAAGGGAGGATCGCATTGAAGAGAACCTATGGGGTGCAGATTTCTCGATAGGGAAATAGAAGAACTTTGAAGTTCTTCGGGCCGAAAGGGAAGAAGGTCCTGAGGGGAGCGGATGTGCCATTGAGGGTGCGGCTGCGTCAGAGTGGTATTAGAGCGGGAAGTTCTTTGCTTTCTGTAGCAGAGAAGAAGGATTCACCATGCCGCCCAGAAGAGAGAGACAGTCACCTGATCCAGAAGATAGAAAGGCCGAGAAGAGCTTCAATCTGTTGAAGCGAAAAATAACGGAACAACCAGTGTTGGTGTTACCAGATTTCCAGAAGACATTTCAGGTGAAATGTGATGCAAGCTTATTTTTCATAGGAGCGGTCTTAAGCCAAGAAGATAGTCCGATTGCATATTTCAGTGAGAAGCTGGATGAGGCGAAGCTGAAGTACTCCACGTATGATAAAGAATTCTATGCTATCATACAGGCACTAAAGAAGTGGAGGCATTACTTGATCCCGAAAGAGTTTGTATTGTACAGTGATAATCATGCATTACAGTTTCTGAGTCAACAAGAGAAGTTGAATCAAAAACATGCAAAATGGGTAGAGTATATGCAGAATTTCACATTTGTGATTAAGCATATTTCAGGAACTGCTAACAAAGTGGCTGATGCTTTGAGCAGGAAGTGTTTGTTGTTGCAGGAATTCCGAGTCAAAACATTGGGTTTTGAAAATCTCAGGGACATGTACGCAAGAGATGCAGATTTTGGAGAAGCGTATGAAGCAGCTGAGAATCCAATTCTCAGAGATCGGAGTCCTTGGATAGATTACATGATCCAGGAGGGATTGTTGTTTAGAGGAAATCAACTGTGTATTCCGAAATGCTCCATGAGGGAGAATCTGTTGAAGGAGAAGCACAGTGGTGGATTAGCAGGGCACTTTGGCCATGACAAAACATTCGTGAAGTTGAGTGAAGCATATTTTTGGCCAGGGATGCGGTCAGAAGTCAAGAGATTTGTTGACAGATGCAGAGTATTCCAGCATTCAAAAGGAAGGAAATAGAATGCAGGTTTTTATCAGCCATTTCCCATACCAGAGAGGCCATGGGAGGCGATCAGCATGGATTTTGTATTGGGTTTGCCAAGGACACAAAGGGGTGTTGATTCCATCTTTGTGGTAGTGGACAGGTTTTCTAAAATGACACATTTTATCCCATGCCAGAAGACCAACGATGCGACACACATCGCAAATTTGTTTTTCAAGGTCATTCGACTTCATGGATTACTGAAAATCATAGTTTCAGACAGGGATACGAAATTCATAGGGCATTTTTGGAGGACGCTATGGAAGAAGCTAGGAACTAACTTGGCATTTAGTTCTGCTTATCATCCTCAGACGGATGGACAAACGGAAGTGGTAAATAGAAGTCCGGGAGACTTGCTAAGAAGCCTAGTGACAGAGAACCATAGCAGCTGGGATAGCATATTGCCACAGACCGAGTTTGCATACAACGATTCAGTGAATCAGAGTACAGGGAAAAGTCCATTTCAGGTTGTATATGGGATGCAGCCGAGATGAGTTTCTGAATTGAGGGATTCAGAACAGATTTGTTATCCACATTTTTGGTTATCAAGATGATGACATGATAATGACATGGTGATAGATGATCTAGCTCTTCTTTAAGATCATTTTCATGAAGAAAGTTACACTTGTCAGTTTCTCAAAATCACTCTTTTGAAGACAGTATGCAGGCTGCATATATATTGCCTTGCGGAAA
>JASDQU010170398.1:0-20566 GCA_032191745.1 Picea mariana | reverse complement strand
CTGATATAAGTCTAGTCTTCTCCTGAACGAAATCATCCCACAATCTCTCGCAAGTGGGCATGATCTCCCTGGGAACAATGCCACAAACAAATGGACCCCATGGTTTGGTGAAGTTGTTTAAGGTTGTCCTCCACATAGAGTCTGGGTCCACTACCTCTCCAACGACTCCAAGATCGTCTTTGGTCTTGGTGTATCGGCCAAGGAAAGAAGTAACTGACTCATCTTGGAGCATATGAATGCCCCTGAGTCGATCATACATAACCATCTTCCGGTTCTGGTTAGAGCTTTGGTAAAGATTGCAAAGAGATGCCCACATCTGAAATGCATAGGCTTTCCCAGTCAAGTGGGAAATGATGTGATCCTTCACTGCATCACACATCGTCCTCTTTGCCTTGTTGTTCCTCTTCCCGAACTTTGCTAACAAGACAGGAGCAGTAGCAGGAGGAATAGGAACAACCACCACAATTATATCCCATAGTTCGAGGTCCTCTAAGACAAAGATGATCTTGGCCTTCTAAGGCGACCAATTGCTAGCTCTAGCTAGCCTATCCTCCACACGCATTTGAGATGCTGACATCACTGCCCACTGCACTGAAACTAATGCTACAACTGCAAAAGAATGTTGCCTCACTCCTGTCAACACAGGTGTGAAAAGAGGCAGACGAACACCGACCTCACTCCTAGCAATATAGGTGTGAAAAGAGGTTGTGAAAAAATCAGCCTCACTCCTACCACGTAGGTGTGAAAAGAGATTGATGAAATGTCCACAAACTGCTCTACAAATCTCCACAAGAATTCTGCAAACAAGCTGCCACTAAACTCTGTCGATGGCTGTCCACAAAATCTGCCCAAAAGATGTCTAAAACAGTCCAGCAAGATGCTGTCCAAAACTCAGCAAAAATCAGCCACCAAGCTCTGATACCATGAAGATTTTACAGGTCCTAACAAGTTGCCAACTAGGTCTGTCTTTGACCTCAAGTTGGCTCTAAATTTCAACTGTCAAACAAGGGTTTGCTGTTGTTTTATAACAACAAACTGTTTAGTAACTTCTTTGTTGTTCTGTTATGGTTACATAGGCCATTTAGGTGCTCTAGCATGTAGTTTTTGTGACAAGATGTTAGCACATGCAAACCATAAGCTATGTAACACACCTAAAGATCTTTTAGAGCTGAAATAATGCTGTTCTAAACACTGGCATACATGAAAATGAACACATGTATTTTTGGTCAATATGACCCTGGAAACCCCCCCCGGGGAAAACTAGTTTGGAATCTGAGTGTATAAATGTGGAGAATAGAAGGTGGAATACAACAAGTACAATACATAGATGAACCTGATACAATAACAGCTTGAACCAAGCTGAAACACAAGTCTAAATGGTAGAGATGTGCCCTCCTCACAAGTTGCCAAGACCACTGAACTGAAGCGCTCTGCCCATTGGAAGCTCTGATGGAGAAACCCTTGCACCAACCTCTGAATCTGTGCTGTAGCTCCCAACTGAAACTGTCCTCACTGCAATCTGAGCACTGTAAGTCCTCCTTGCTAGCTGTGCGCCCTCCTCCTCAAGTGTGCCCTCCTCCTAGCAAGAACAAGCTCCACAAATAAATGAAGGACTAAGCTTTGTGGCTGCCTCCATGAATAGAAGCGCCCAAGCTTTCCTCACTCAATGCCTGCAGCCTCATCCTCCTGCTCCTCTCCCAAACTCTCTTGGTGAACATAACGAGGAATAATGAGCCTCTCCTTTGCCCTTGAGCCCTCCTTAAGGAAGCATAAGGAAATCTAAAGTATGCGTGGATGAGATCATCTCATCCCTAATCAATGGTTGAGATCATCTCAAAAGAATCTAAACTCAAAACCCACTTTTACTTAAGTTTCCATAGTTTCATTTTATGTCCCTCAATTCACCCACAAAGTGAATTAATTGTCATTTTAGGCTAAAATGACCAAATTTCACTTTTGACTTAAATTTCCTAAGTCAAAGTGAAATTAGACATAAAGTACATGGTACATGGTACAAAGTATTTCCCACTTGTGTTTAGAGGCTCACAAACACAAGGGGACCACTTTCCAAGGTACCGAAATCTCAACAACCCTACCTACCTAAAACTATATAAGGAGTGGTCTATTCCTCGTTTGACACACTCACTCTCTCTTAGCAGAGTTGAAGACTGAGGTTTTTGCTGCGGCTCTTCTGGATAAGGTCACTAGGTGGCTGCTGCTCTTCTAGAGAGGTCTACTTGGGTCCTCTCAGCTCTTTCTTTGTGTGTTCCTGGTCTGCTCCAGCTGCCATGGGTTTATCCCCTTCAGCCTTGCTTGTTTAAGCCTGCCGCTGACCCTAAAAGTCTTTCCCAGCCAGCCGTAGAGGGGTTTTCTGGTTGCTGATTGGTGTTCTGGATCTTCTTGCTGGTGCCGCCTTGCTGTCTAGATGATGCCGCCTTAACCATTTGCTGGTGCTGCCCTTTGTCTGCTGCCTCACCTTGTATGCTAGCAGCCTAGTACTATTGTGAACTGGACTATTGGGGTTGTTCTGGAACTGCTGATATTTGAAGCAGATTTCTGTGGACTGAAAGTGTTAAGGCTGTTCTTGGTTTCTTTTCCAGCCCTAGGTTGGACAGTGTTGCTTTGCTTTCAACTCTATTACTTGACAGTGGCATGATCCTTAGATTTTCAGCCTGCTGATTTGTTTTCTGATTTACTATCCTAAAAGTTCTTCTTGGCACTGTCCACAATGATCTTGATGAGATCTACCCTAAGGGTTTGATCCATGATTCATTAAGCTTTTCTGAGCATACATTAAGGAAGGTAACAACAGCATATCAGGTATTTAGTTCCTTGTTTTTTTGGCTAAGGTAACATTCAGGTGTATGTTATGCTACTTACTGATTTATGTTTTTAGATTATGCATCAAAAATTTTAATGTGTTGGTGATCCAGAATTATAGTAGCAAATGCTTGAAAATTAATAAAATTATTTCTGTTTTTAGCTAGTCTATTTTTTTCCCTTAAACTCTAACATGGTATCAGAGCTCAAGGTGTGAAAGGAGCTCATTTGTGACAGACTTTTGAGCCTGCGTAGATCCTCTATTGCGATCTACGATAAGTTCTTGAAAATAAGATAATTTAAATTTGGTATTACGATAAGTTCTGGAAAAGAAGATACTTGAAACTTGGGTCTGATTCTCAATCGATGTAACTCACTCATCTCTATTTAAGGATTTTTCAACCTTACATATCTACTCTTCAACACTCTTAGTCGCCTTTTCATCTGTATCTTTGATTCTTCCTCATGTCGACGCCTTCACTTTATTAATAAGAGATTTTTTTTACGATTACATAATTTGTTTATTATGGCTATCCTTAATACATGTTCTTCCTTTGACTCACCCTTCTTGAATTTTGCTCACCTTTCCTCTTCTTAAGCTCTTAACCTTGTTAATAAGTGTTTGATTAAGGGCCTGCAACTTTGACATCATGATATCCTTCTTAGCAAGTTCCTCTTTCATTTCCTTCAATTCATCTTTAATTTTTTGCATAATTTCTTCATTTTCTTTTCCATATTTTTGGATTATTTTAATTGTTTCCTTTATCCATCCATTGAAGAAAACTCCTTCAAAATCTTCCCCAATGAATCCTACTCTTGTGTCACTATCAAGACTACCTTGCTCTCGTACCATCATGTACAAGCTTCACCATCAAAATATAAACTTACAGATGTATAGTATTCCGTTTTTTCCTTATAATATGCAAGTATTTGCAAGGATCAATCTCCTTTATATCCACAAAATGGTGGTATTGCTATAAGTTCTTGAAAAGTAGATACTTGAAATTTGGGTTCAACTTACAATGGATGTAACTTACTCTCTATTGCACATATAAAACAGAATTTGTTTTTACGTTGTAGATCTTGATTTATTCTTCATGAATCAACTCATTCCAAGTCCTGTGTTTTTCACTGAAAGCTATGAAGATTTCACAACTCTTCATTTTCTCAACTACTAGTTTTTTTTGTTCATAACCGCTATCTTCCAAACCAGATATCTCTGCCTTGCGGTTGTTATCTATTCGATGTCTTACAAGTTATTATACAATGGCATATTCCTTTGGGATTTTTTTCCATATTAAAATTAAATATTTTACTCTTGCCATGTGTGTGTTGTGGATAATCCCACATGGATAACAATTGTGAGGCAAAGGTGGCTTATGATGAATTACCTGCAGCAAAATCTTTGCCAATTTGAGAGCTGGCTTTGGGGTGCAAGTCCTTGGGTTGATGTGATAACATCCTTCCTCACTATAGTAATAACATCGTCGACAATATCGTTGTCATGCTTTGTGAGACCTCTCTTGCTTGTGGTTGTTATCTATGATTCTATGTGATTGTCTTGCAAGCTATTATTACAGTGGCATCTCCTTATGGTTGGATTGTGTTCCACATTATTGCTTATTCTACTATTGACATGTGTGTATGTTGTGAATAATCTCACATGGATAGTCCTCGGGTTGATGTGATAGCATCCTTCCTCACTATGGTACTAACATCGTTGGTAGGTATTGGTGTCATGCGTTGTGGGCCCTCTTGGTTGTGTTTGTTATCTATTTCATGACTTGCAAGCGATTACTACAATGGCATATCGCACTAGTGGGATTTTGTTCCACATTAATGGCAACTTTATTCTACCATGCAAATTGGTCCTAAATTTGGTGTAAATATTCTTCTCTATTTCCTCTTCCAAACGCCTTTTGAATCACTTGATTTGGACATACTAGTCAAAACGTTTGCCCATGTTAAGTTGACTTGTCACTAGACCCTAATGTGGGGACTAGTCTATGGGAAGACCTTGTATTGACAATATCTCCACACTTTTTGCTTCATTTTTTGTGAAATTTCAACCTCTGGCACTCCAAAATGTCCTCTTCTAATGAATATGGTCTCACACAATTTGGATCATCCAAATAGGAGTCATACACACTCTACTAAGCCATGCTAATTTTGATTCGTCTCTAGAGGGTGAACTTGTATGGATTGTATCTTCTTGATTTACAGACCAAATAGTGTGAAATTTTAACCTGCAACAACCTCAATTGTCATCTTTTGGATGAATTAGGGTGCATTGAATTAAAGTTTATACATCAAAAGATATGTGTGATTTTTCCTTGGAAATAAACTCCTCGGGCAACTCCTTGGCTCTTCCCCTCATTTCGAGGATTGTACCTAGTGTAAAGTGAGTGGTGCAGAGTTAGCGTGCCTGACCTTGTTGGAATTGAATTGGGGACCTACATAGTGTGTTGGATTACCGACAACATAATGGCAATAGTGGCATGAATTGATTAAGCTAACCCTCGGGGCTTAAAGATAAGTATGACATGCTGTGACTTGTGAGATATCATTTTCAGTGTTATTTGTGTAGAGTAAGTCATTAAGCATGACCCATGTCTCATGAGCATTAGTTAGAATGACCAAATTTCTCATGATATTGAATACTCCACTTAGCACTCATTGCATTGGGTGATGCTCAAAGTGGGATTGAAAGTAGCAAAGTGAACATGGCATCAATCATCACTTCTGCGGCTTGCACTTGGTAATCAGGGCTTCTTGGGAGGTCACCCATCCCAAGACTCCTCTAGCTCAAGCATGCTTAACTATGGAGTTTCCATAGTCAAGCCCACTTAGCATGCTACCCGATTTGCAAAACCTTAGCAAGTATTGTGCCTTGTGAACTATTCATTTAGAGCTCCCTTGACTTTTTGTTTTAAGAAATTGGGGGGCTTTCGTAGTCCAACATATGAGATATAATTTTCGGGATTATCTACATAGAGCAAGTCATTAAGCATGACTCATGTCTCATGAGCATTAGACAAAATGACCAAATTTCTCATAATATTGAAGAGTCCACTTTGAAGATTTTCTAGGTCCTATCAAGCTACCAACTAGGTCTGTCTTTGACCTCAAGTTGGCTCTAAGTTTCAACTGTCTATGAAGGTATTGCTGCTGTTTTAGGACAGCCAACAGTTCAGGAACTTCTTGCTGATTTGTTACGATTACATTCACAATTTTAGGTTCTTTAGCATGTAGTTTTAGTCACCAAGGGTTAGCACATGCATACTAAAATAAATGTAACACACCTAGAGATCTTTATAGCTGAAAATAAATCCGTTCTACACAACACACATGAAAATGTACACAGGTATTTTTGGTCTACATGACCCTAGATAAACCCCCCCGGGGAAAACCAGTTTGGAATATATGTTTATATATGAGGAGAATAGATGGTGGAATACAACAAGTACAAAATATAGATGAACTTGATACAATAACAACTTGATCCACGCTGAAACACAAGTCCAAACAAAGCAGGTGCGCCCTAGGATGGTGCGCCCCTCATAAATGCTGCCAAGACCACTGAATTTGAACCAAATGCTAACTGTGAGCTCTGATTGGGAAACCCCTCCATAGTACTTTGATACTGAAGTGTGGCCTCCCGCTGAAATTGATCCCACTGCAATCTGACAAATATAAGACCTCCCCACTGCTGATGCGCCCTCCTCAACAAGTGCGCCCTCCTCAACCATGGAAGCTCAATAAATAAACAAGGCCCAAAGCCTGATGGCTCTCTCCATGAAAGGATGCGCCCAAGCTAGCCTCACCTCATGTAACAAACCTCATCTCCAAGCTCTCTCTCAAACTCTCCAAGTGAGCAAATGAGTGAATGAGCTCTCCTTTGCCCTTTGCGTCCCTCTTAAACCTACATAAGGAAACATAAATGATCAATGGTTGAGATCATCCCATCTCCCATCTAATCAAAGGTTGAGATCTCTCCAAAAGAATCTCACTCAAAAACTCACTTTGGGTTAAGTTCCCTAAGTTCACTTTATGTCTCTAATTCACCCACAAAGTGAATTAATAGTCATTTTAGGCATAAATGACAGAATTTCACTTTTGACTTAAATCTCCTAAGTCAAAGTGAAAGTAGACATAAAGTACAAGGCACAAAGCAGATAGTACTTCCCACATGTGTTTAAGAGCTCGCAAACACATGGGGAACACCTCCCAAGGTACATAATCTCAACACACTTAACACTAATTGCATTGGGAAATGTCCACAGGGGCGAAGAAGTGGGATTGAAACTAGTTAAATGAATCACATCGCATCAATAATCACTTTCAAGGCTTTCACTCTGTAACCGGTATTTCTCGGGAGGTCACCCATCCCAAGACTCCTTTGGCTTAAGCATGCGTAACTGTGAAGTTTTTCATAGTCAAGCCCACTTAGCTTGCTACCCCATTTGAAAAACCTTAGCAAGTATTGTGCCTTATGAACTATTCATTTAGTGCTCCCTTGACTCTTTATTTTAAGCAATTGGGGGGGCTTCCACAGTCCAACATACAAAGGTATCTTTTTTGGGATTATCTGTGTAGAATAAGCCATTAATCACGACCCATGTCTCATTAGCATTAAGTCATAATGACTAAATTTCTACTGATATTGAATAGTCCACTTAGCTCTCATTGTATTGGGTGATGCTTGTTGGAATTTTTGGTGTGCTCGTTTAACCATAAACAATGTCACATCATTGTTACCCAACCATAGGCATTCATATATGCCACCCTCGAGCACACTAACCTTTACTTAGATAGATTTTGTTCACAAAGAAAGTCCAATTAGATAAACCTTAGCACAAGTGATAGCTCAACCATAAATACCACCACAGTTGCAGCATCAACACCATACAAAGGTAGCGCACCTCCTTAAGGTGTAGCGCACAAGAGACAGATACCAAAAGACTGAACAAGAATAAATTGTGCAACTGCAGCTACTCAGTCACCTCCTCCAAACTTGCGCCTTGCTTTTGTGTAGCTGGGAGAGTGAGTGAGTGAACAAATGAGCCAATATGTGCTCTATTTATAGTCTTCCTGGCCACTAGACTGGGCAGACTTCTTCTCTAGGGTATTTCAATATCTGTTCAATGGATCTCTTGCTTTTGGAATCTTCTCCGCATCTAAGAAAGGTCATCTAGGAGGGAAAGATCCTCCCACAACTACCAAAACATCAACACTCCCTCTTAGCTAGGGAGGCATCTTTCACGATGTCTTCATCTGGTAGTCCATTGACTACTCTGCAATCTGCTAGTAGGCACACGACTCCTACAATGAATTCGGTAGCTCGAATCATTAGGCACAGTCTCTGCGATCAAGTGGTAGCACACACAACTACATCAAGCGATTTGTTAATCTCTATGACAATCAACTAGTAGCACACAACTACTATAATGTCATCCAATAGATCATCATTGCTGCCAAGTAGTACACAACTACTGTCCAGTGACACAATCACTGCTAGTGGAACACATCCACTGTAGTACACAACTACTGTCCAGTGACACAATCACTGCTAGTGGAACACATCTACTATAGTACACAACTACTGTCCAGTGACACAATCACTGCTAGTGGAACACATCCATTGTAGTAGCACACAATTACTCTTCGAAGTCACACAACCTCTGCCAATGGAACACATCCACCAAAGTAGCACACAATTATTGTCTGGAGTCACACAACCTTCGCCAGTGGAACACATCCACTGAAGTAGCACACAACTACTGTCCGGAGTCACACCAGTGGAACACATCCACCGAAGTAGCACACGACTACTGTCCAGAGTCACACAACCTCCGCCAGTGGAACACTTCCACCGAAGTAGCACACAACTACTGTTCGAAGACACATAGCCTTCGCCAGTGGATTACATCCACTGGAGTAGCACACAATTACTGTCCGGAGTCACACAACCTTCGCCAGTGGAACACATCCACCGAAGTAAAAAACAACTACTGTCTGGAGACACAGTCTCCGCCATAGTCTTACGACTATGCGTGTGATGTTTCTTCTCTCAGTAGGTCCGACAGTGCATTACCCCATTAATCACCTCACATGACTGATCCAGAGAACCCTTGGCCAAAGGGGTTAGCCGACATGAGAAGAAACAACACACCTCCCTCTTAACTGTTGATATTATGGTAGCTGCAGGAGGTATTTACTTCCACGTGTAAACCTGACGAGAATAGAATACTCCGGGAAGCAAGAAGAAACCCTAATGAGTTGGCTAATAACCCTAGAAGACATGTCAGCTCAAGAAGATAACTTTTATTAGGTTATTAGCCTCCAAGAGAAGAAGTCGGCTAGAAGAAATAATATATACTGAACAGACAGATACCCAGAATGAGAAGTCGGCCTAGGCAGTTAGCTAGAATTACTATAAATATAGGAGGCCAGTCTTCATTTTGGCAGGCAGTCTCAGAATTGCAGAGTAACACTTGTGTGCATTACAGTGCCCAGTTTTGTGCGTAGGTTTGGAGGAGAGCTGCCATTGCAGCTGCTGCAGCTAGCAGATCACGTTTGGCTTGGACTATCTCTTGGTTAGGGTTTGGACTATCTGATCAGCTCTTGTTGGTGCGCTATCCTTGGGGAAAGGAGCACTACCCTTTGTTTGGCTATCTAGCCTAGGGTTTGCTTCCGGAGTGCTTCTCTATGAAGGTTAAGGTGCTCGGAGGGTGGCTTCGACCTATGGTTGGGTGACAATAGCGATATTGTCAATGGTAAAATGAGCACATCCATTATATTCTAACATTAACAAGGGTGGACATTCGACAACACTCCAAGCTTGTCCCTGAAGTACTCATACTTCACTCTTTGATACGGGCTTGGTGAAAATGTCTGCTATCTGCTCGTCCTTGGATATGTACTAGAGTTCCACAACTCCTCTCTGCACCATGTCCCGGATGTAATGATATTTGATCTCTATATGCTTAGACCTGTCATGGAATACATGGTTCTCTGTAAGCTTCCGCACAACTTTGATTGTCACAATGCATCAAAGTTGGCTCCAATTCTAGATCAAATATCCGAGTTAGCAACATCCGAAGCTACATTGCTTCATGGCTTGCCACGCTTGCTGTGATATACTCTGCTTCTGAAGTATCGAGTGCCACTGATGTTTGCTTCTKGATCAACCATGAGATCATGCTTGATCCCAGACTGAAGAAGCATCCGAAAGTACTCTTCCGATCCACCACACTCCTTGCCCAGTTAGAGTCTGTATATCTCTGCAGCTTCACATCTCCACCYGAGACATATCTCTATCCATATCCAACCATACCATGAAGGTACCTCAACATATGCTTTGCTGCCATCCAATGTACATGTCTAGGTTCAACCATGTGTTGATTCAAGGTATTCGCTGCAAAGCATATGTCTGGCCTGGTGTTAACCATGTACATCAAGGATCCAATCAACTGTTTGTACATCGTGGGATCCACCAAATCTGAAGATTTGTCACTCAAGAGCTTCAAATTTATCGTCATGGGTGTGGTCATGGACTTGCAGTCCATCATCCTGAATCTCTGTAGAATCTCAACAGTATATTTTCCTTGGCTAAGGAAAATCTCATCTGATCTCTGCCACACTTACAATCCCAAGAAGTAATGCATCAAACCTAGATCCTTCATCTTGAACTCTGAAACGATCTCCCTCTTGCACCCAACTATGCGCTTCTCATCTTCTATCAGAAACAGGTCATCCACATGTAGGATCAATGGGCAACCATCCCTGAGCTCATCAAATAACCATCTAATCTGGCATATCATGTCCTGGGTGCCTGCTTAGGCCCACACAAAGCCTTCTTTAATTTGCAGACATGAGACTCCTTCTCATGTATCTTGCGGCTACTCTATGTACACTTCCTCTGGCTATTGGAGCAAGTGTCTCATCATAATCTTCTCCCTCTTGCTAGGAGAATCCTCGGGCCACAGATCAAGCTTTGTGCATCTCTATGCTGCCATTTGCAACATGCTTGATTATGTAGATCAACTTCGAAGTCACCGCTGACTTTACTTCTGGTTTCGGAACCAAGGCAAGAA
Organism: Picea mariana; assembly: GCA_032191745.1. Classification (NCBI taxonomy): domain Eukaryota; kingdom Viridiplantae; phylum Streptophyta; class Pinopsida; order Pinales; family Pinaceae; genus Picea; species Picea mariana. The sequence continues at coordinate 9,650 of JASDQU010170398.1, read as the reverse complement.
TCCATATCTCGGTCGTTCTGACTGGCTTGCTCCTTTATCATTGAAACAAGGGAATCCTCTTAGGAGGTCTCATATCTCCTTGAAGCCTCTGAAGCTTTGATCTAGTTTCATGTCTGTCAGTGCTGGAAGACGTCTCTCTCCCATCTGAATTAGACGAGGAATACTTTCTGAATAAAAGTCTCTAAACAACTGACTCTCTCTGAGACCAGGATCACTCCGAGTCTGCATGCTCCTATGAGCTGTACTGGGGAGGCTGCTCCTCCTAACTGGATCCTGAGGGCTGACTCCCTTTGAACTCTAGTTCCTTTTGAGCTGGTACTTGGTGGGGCCGCCTGCCTCACCACTGGTTGAGCCATCTGCTCCTTCTCATGATATGGCTCATCAATACCATATATCTGAATCCCCTTTGCATCCTGCAAAGTATCATGGCACCATGCTGGTCTCTTCTTGGTTACTGTGATGATTCTGGGTAGGCCCTTCCGACTTTACTGAGTCTTCCCAGTGCACTGAAGAGTGATCAACTTAATCGATCTCCATATGAGATACTCTGTGTCTGCAAAGGTATTCTTCTTGCCTGAAGGTTCTAACTTCGTCCTTCTCTCCTTCATTACATGGATGTGCACAACTCTATGTCTAGATAGTTTGCTCCATGTCTTAACTAGAGACCATCTAAACTGTTGCTTCCTGCAACCGTCATTATAGCTCCATCTCAGAGCTATTACATGTGACCTTCCCAGAACAAGAAACAAGAACAACGATATCTCCATGGAGTTTACAAGATAACCTGCCTCGAACAAGGTCAACCAAGAACATCTCCTAGAGGAGATTAATTTATCTGATATGCAAACCTCGAGTTTAGCTGTTGCAGTTCCCACCTGGGTTGTCTTCTATAGTTTCCCAATCTTGTGCTTGGACAAAAGATCCCTTTTCCTGCAAACACCCTCAAGATAGTGATACAATTTAGACTTGTACAAGTACATACCTCCGGCAGCAATGACAAACAACGGAAGGCAACGACAATTCCTAAAACTTCAAAATGCTTCAACTTGCAATCTGAAGATAGCTAGAGATGCACTAGGGTAAGGCACAGTAGGACAACCAAAACTTTGTCCAATACTTCACTTAAAATTTCATTGCAAGTGGCATGATTAGGGTTTCAGAGGGTGCGCTAGGGTAGGGCGCACTACTATGTGAAAAAATTATCCCCAATGTCCTTGGGACAGTGCTCAACAAGCTTGTCAAAGAATTGTAGCTGCAAGGTGCCGTTCTAGCGATCTTCCTTCCAGTGGTCAAACTGTTCTGAAGGTAACCAACTCTGATACCATGTTGGAATTTTTGGTATGCTCGTTTAACCATAGACAATGTGACATCATTGTCACCCAACCATAGGCATTCATATATGCCACCCCGAGCATAGTAACCTTTAGATAGATTCCGTTCACAAAGCAAGTCCAATCAGATAAACCCTAGCACAAGTGATAGCTCAACCAGAAATACCACCACAGTTGCAGCAACAACAACATACAAAGATAGTGCACCTCCTCAAGGTGTAGCACACAAGAGAGAGATACCAAAAGACTGAACAAGAATAAACTGTGCAGCTGCAGCTACTGCGTCACCTCCTCCAAACTTGCGCCTTGCTTCTGTGTAGCTGGGAGAGTGTGAGTGAGTGAACAAATGATCCAAGACGTCCTCTATTTATAGTCTTCTTGGCCACTAGACTGGGCCGACTTCTTCTCTAGGGTATTTCAATATCTGTTCAATGAATCTCTTGCTTCAGAATCTTCTCCGCATCTAAGAAAGGTCATCTAGGAGGGAAAGATCCTCCCGCAGCTACCAAAACATCAACAATGCTCACAAGGGTGAAGAAGTGGGATTGAAACTAGCGAAGTGAATTGCATGGCATCAATCATCACTGCGGAACTGGGTTTGAATTCTAATTGTACGAACTAGATCTCCTAGATTTCTATTCAAAATCCACTGAACTTTTAACTAGAGATACTATGGAACATTTTCTTTTCAACGAATCAAATGTCACTTAATTTGAATCTCCTGAACGAAAGTGATAGCTGCAGCGAGTTAGTGTACTCCTTTAAGGTTCCAGTCTGAGAATTGTATGCTCTTATACCATGTGATGTGCTCCAAATTGCACAAAAACTCTCTTCGAATCAAAATATACCCAAAATAACAGAAATATCACAAAATATTCAGAAAATAGCTGCAATATTCAGAAAATAACCCAATATTGTCAAATTTGTGAAAGATACAAAGCGTTAAGGAAAAAATTCTGAAGTGATAGGTGACACACTGGCTGCCCTAGGATGATAAATGAGGACACTCTGCCCCACCCAAATAGATATACCCAAAATAACAGAAATATCACAAAATATTCAGAAAATAGCTGTAGTATTCTTATACCATGTGATGTGCTCCAAATTGCACAAAAACTCTGTTTGAATCAAAATATACCCAAAATAACAGAAATATCACGAAATATTCACAAAATAGCTGCAATATTCAGAAAATAACCCAAATATCCTCAAATTTGTGCAAGATACAAAGCATAAGGGAAATCTTCTGAAGTGATGGGTGACACACTGGCTGCCCTAGGATGATAAATGAGGACACTCTGACCCACCCAAATAGATAGACCCAAAATAACAGAAATATCACCAAATATTCAGAAAATAGTTGTAGTATTCAGAAAATAACACAACTATCATCAAATTTGTTCAAGATACAAAACACAAGGGAAGGCTTCTGAAGTGAGGGTGACGCTCCCTGCTCTAGGATGATAAACGAGGACACTCTGCCCCACCCAATTAGATCCAGTGTTATTAAAACCGGACCTGTCCAGCAAAACTGGCCAGTTGAACCGGTTGGCAGAGAAAAACGGTCTGACCGGAGCATCAAAACCGTTTTTGGCTGGTTTCATACAGAACTGGCCGGTTATGTACGACATTCGTATGACACGTCTAGGCCCTAGGGATTTCAAATTTTTTGAGAAAAAAAATTGTTTAATGGAAAGGGGGACCTATTACCTAACCCTAGGGTAATGGTAATGAAAATGAAAGGTAAAGGAGAATGTCACTTTTACTTAAATTTTTAACATTACCATTAATTGTTTCAGGATTTTTGAGAGTGGTTCCAACTTCATTAGACTTCATATGGAGAAAGTAGAATTTTAGGTCCCATTCAAAATTCAACTGACTTAATAATTTTCAGGATTTCAAGGTTGGCAGGATTGCAACTTTTCCACTTGATTCTATCATGTATGAGGGTATGGAACTGACATATAATCAAGAGCACCAAGCTCTCTATGTACCTTGATGTTGGTGACATTGATTGTTGAACTCTTCTATCATGACCCTAGTAAAAATGTACCCTTCACTCAAGTAAAATCACTTATTAGGCTTGTTAAGCTTTTTCTATCTTATTTTAATGCTTAGAGGGTGACATTGATGAGAGGAGGATCCTAATATAAGTAATGATCTTGATGATATGTAGTTCTTTATTGTAGCATGRCTTTTTTTTCGACTTGAAATGTATTTAAAGCCTCGTTGTTGATGTATTTTGGTTCAGAATACTGGTATTTTGGTCCAGACTCCAAAATACCGGTTTCAAATATATATGTTTTTTTTTTCAAAATTTGAATATTTTATGTAGTTTTTGGTCAACCGGTTTTTTTCTAGTCCGGTTCAGTTTCGCATTTTTGGGGTCGATCGGTTCGGTCCGGTTTCTGGTTCTGATAACATTGATTAGATCCAACATCCCACAACTGAAAACCCATGAAATATAAGAGAAATGATTGTTCAATGGTGCCTTACAATGAGATAGAAGTCCTAACCCTAGAGATCATGGCTGACACACCCAAACATAATAAAATAATATAATGGGTGTTCAACAATATGGCTGATCACAAATGGCCTTAATGACCTTACATCATGGCTGACCACATAAAATGGCTTTAATGACCCATCACTTTTACTTATATGTCTCAACTAACCCTTGGGGACCCCTAGGACCCAATAAAAGGGTCATCATATATGTTATATATAGTGTGTTGTGCTCGGGGCATAACTCTATAGGAAAGTATTGTCTAGCTAGCTAACTGGACTTTTATAACATCATCCTATTGCATCGCTGGTGGATACTGGCTGAAAACTATTAATTTTCACGAGCTTTTATCAGTGACTTTTCTCGCTTTAGAGGAATCCAACAAGGTATTTAGGATAAATTGAAAATTTTCCGACTGTCCTAGGGATCCTTTGTGGCAAATTCATTTCTATACTGAATTTGGTAAGTTTTGTTTCTTTGAATTTCTTGCTTTGAACAATTCCAGGTGTGAGCTGGGCTTATAGATTTTAAGTTTAGTTCAGATATATAAGTGCTTTCTTCCTCTTTTAATCGATGCTGTTTATATATACACAGTTAATTATTCATCGTGTAAATTGAAGTATGCATAGCAAATTCTGAAATCGTACAGTGTGAAACTTTAAAATTCTTTTTACTTATTGTTTGCAGTAATATTTTTTTATATTTCTTTGGAATTGGCATGCCATTTCCTCAGGTGACTTTTCTTGTTACACATTTCAATGATCCAAGGATAGCAAATGCAGATCTAAGAGATGTTCTTCTGCAATCCATATCTGTATTAGTACAGTATAAAGAGTACATGGTTGCCTTTGAAAGAAATGAAGTAGCAGTGGAAAGGATGCCTGGTGCTTTGCTTTCAGCATTTGATAATAGGTTTTGGATTCCAGTAACAAACATTCTTCTGCGGCTTTGTAAGGGTTCTGGATTTGGAACTTCAAAACATGGAGAATCTTGGTCTAGTCTCTTCCAGGTAATTTGGTCAAGAGTTACAAAACCTTATATTCTAAAATTGTAGAGCGGCTTGTTTTTATTGACAGATCTGACATTTGGAGATGACATGAATAATTTATATTCACAAAGTTGATCATTGTAGAATGGTTTGAAAATTCTGCATTTTCTTGCCCACTGCATTTGTGAGTGTCAGATATTTTGTTTTATGATGATATCTATTGCCAAGTGATTTTCCTTCTAATATGCTATACTTACGATTGGCTCAATTGTATATAAAGGGTTTACTATGGAATAAGTGCTACTTGGATGAAAAGCTGTTTGCGTCTTTCCTTAATCGCTTGTTTAACACCCTGAGTTGGACTATTACTGAGTTTTCTGTTTCACTTAAGGAGATGCGAGAACATTACCAGGTATACACTTCTTTATACTAATAGAGAAAAGCACAGGTAGTCATGTAACAAACTATGATACGACTTGATTTTGATGAATTTATTACACTTAAGATGTGGAATGTTTCTACAGAATATGCAGTTATATTTTCACATTCCTATTCTATATCCACTCTGTCATAGCTGTGTTATTTGCAGGTCCCAGATTTGCAGCAAAGGAAATGCACCATCATTTTTGAGCTTTCTTGTAATCTTGCAAGGGTTCTTGAGTTTTTCACTTGTGGAATGCCTCAAGCCTTCCTTTGTGGGTCTGAAACAAATATGATAAGGTTGACTGAATTAATTGTTTTTGTGCTAAATCATACAACCTCGACTGCAGATGCTGAACTTTTTGACAAGTATGTTGTGGACACCTATTACATTGGTTTTATCCACCACCACCAAACACACACACTCTCAAGCTTATACTATATTATATGATTTGCCTGTTTTTACAATCTGAATAGCTTTTGATGCATTGATAATGTGTACTTCTATACTACTGCTTTGTCTGGCTACTGACATTGTCTATGCTTATCTGGCATGTAGTACACTGAGACAACAGGGCCAATCTTTAGAAAAAATAAATCGGGGAATGATTTTGGCTCCCCTGGTAGGAATGATTTTGAATCTGGCAGACAAAACTGTATTGCAACGTCATGGTGTACAGAATGATTTGATGCAAACATTTGCAAATATGGATTGCTCACCGGAAGTTGAATCCAATTTACAGTATTTACTGGATTATAACTGGGTATGTTCTGTGTACTAGATACTTGTTTTCAAAGAAAATTTAGAATGTTTTTGTGGCTTTTACAATTCAGATGCACTGCTTTGTGCGTTCAGGTCGGTATTATCAAAGGTGATCCTTCTCTGGCAAGGTTAGTTGAACTGAAGTGCTTTATAGAAAACGTCAAATCAAAATCAAAAGCAGATAGACAAATACCAAATTCAAACAGAGAGGACGGAGAAACTTGCTGCATCTGCTATGCCTGTGAAGTTGACACACTATTTGTTCCATGCAACCACAAGTCTTGTCTTCGCTGTATTTCACGGCACCTGCTGAATAACCAGCGTTGTTTTTTCTGTAATTCCATTGTTTCTGAGGTTTGTTCCATGTCAAGTATCCTTTCAACAGATGATAGTCAGTATAGAGGCTCGGGTGGAACAAATACTTTGGTGGCTGAAGGTGGAATTTTAATTAAGCAAGATCCAATATAAAACAAGCGTTTTCTTTCATACTTTGGTGGTTGATGTATACTTTATAATGTACAATACAGTCTATGCAAAGCCTAGATATCTGTCAATCCTCTGTCATTGAGGGTTTTGAACATGTGGCACAGGTTCAGTGTTTGACTAGTGAAGCTGTCTAACATTGAGGTTGCTGTAAATATATTGTGAAATGCCAACTCAGTTTTTGAGGCTACAGCTTTTAGTACTGTTGAAGCACTCTGCATTTTTTTCCTGAAAATTTTTCCCACCATGAAGATTTTACGATGTACGTATGAGTTGTAAATGAAAGGATATTTTTTTGGTACAAAGTTGTTCAGCATGCCTCTCTCGGGCTATTACAGGGGAAGGTTTTGAAAATGGGATGCAAGTATGCTGGGGTACTTGTTCGTGCCCATTTAAAAAAAATTCAAATTTCTTTTGTTTTCTTCATGGCTTACTTTTCTCAAGGTAAGAGGTAGTGGGTCTTAGAGGGCACTGGACATAAGAACTTGCTATTGAAATTGTGGCAGGAGCATGCAAATTTCCTCCATAATTTGAATGAATAGTCTAAACAAGATATTTGAGATTCATGTGTTCATTGTTCAACCAGTTTGTTGGGCTGTAATTCTTGAAGGTTTGGTTGGAGAGTAAATTCTTTGGACAAGAAATCTCTAGTTACAAAGCAGTCAGAGAAATATTGTTGACTTGTTGCAGCTTCCACATTTGCAGATGAACTGCATGAAAGATCGAGGTATTCTTCGATTTTGCTTAAATAATGTTTTGGATTCATAGCTGGACAAACAACTATACCATAATTTCAAATTTATTTCAGGTACTGCTATAGAATGAAATTTTTTGTTAGTTATGAATGATGGTTCTCATTGTAAATCAAGTAGTGCTATTCAGTCTACTTCAAGCTGTGACAAGTTTCACTTTCTATATGTGGAATATGTGGCAATAACAATTCTCGAGTTACAAAATAGTAGACGGTCTCAGTGCTTTAGGAAGGGTGAATGAGATCAAGTTCACGGAAATATTGAGCATGAACTTGAATGTGAATAAAATATATTAGGGCTTACATCTTCGATGGCTCCTTGAAATTAGACTATTATAATCAATTTCATTTGTCACAAGTTTCACTTTGCTTCTGAATATTGGGACTCACCAGCTTTTAGTTGGAAGAATGCCTGTGCAAGTTTTCACTAAACAAGGAAGGTCAAGAAATATACAATTAATGCAAACATTGAGATTGGGGGTTATTCTAAAGGAACTTGATTGGGGATTAAACTTGTAACATTTTTGTCTTAGATGGCCCATTGAATACATTGTTAGACTCCGTTAACTCATTTACTTCAATGGATCGTGTTCATAAGCATACTGTAAGAAGGAACGGCCAACTAATGCCATAGTTTTTCCTAATAAAAAATATATGTGGGCTGTTGATACGTTTGGAGTCCCCGTTCTAGTTTCATCCAATTAACTTTTCATATCGAGGCAGAAACCAAATTCTTGTTTTGATTTGTATCATAATTAAATAACTCTGATCTAGACTTTTGGCAAACAAAAATCTTGTTTTGATTTGTGTCATTGTTAACTTAACTTTGATCAAATGACAAAAGAAACTTTTGGCATTAAGCCATATATGAGGCTGCCTCATGTCAAAGGATTTGAGGCTGCCTCATGTCGAAGGATTTGTGGTAATGCCAAAGTATTTGTGGTAATCTTGCCTCCAAAAAGGCCGTCATTCACTTGACATAAACAATATTATAATATAGTGTATTTTTTTGATAATAATGTTTTCTAAAGGATTTGTGGTAATGTCAAAGTATTTGTGGTTATCTTGCCTCCAAAAAGGCTGTCATTCACTTGACATAAACAATATTATAATATAGCGTATTTTTTTAATAATAATGTTTTCTAATTTAATTATAATCAGTTATCATATTATAAGTGTTATTTATGTATGTTATCCTTATATACCTTGTAACTTCGATACATCACAGATAGAAGTTTTAAACTTTCAAAAGCTTTGTTGGATATGCATATGCGAATACAAGATCTAAAGGTATTGTCCAAAGGCATCACTTGGTGCAACATCCTTAGTGCAACATCAATTGATTGCATTTTTGATGGTACAAGCACATCCATGAAGATCCAAATAATAGTGTTGGTGATTAACTATTGTGTTACGGCATGAATTTGGATGGCAACTAACCTGGTCATACACTATAAAGGTGTTGTGCAATGATAATGGATCTTGAGATGTGTGTGTAGAAATTTTTCTATGTTGTGAAATTTTAAGTGTTGAAAAAGGAAAGAAATTGAGTTTTGATAAATCAATATTGAAATATGTTTGTAAGCTAGGGTATATCAAATAAGGGTTTGAACGGCAGTTTGAAAAATATAAATGCATCAATACATTTTAAAAATAGAAATGAATGTCTCTGTGTTTACTAGGGACCCATGCTCTCATAGTGGGTTAGGATGACGACATCTACTGTTTGTACATTTTCAATTGTCCCTATTTATGATTTTGCTTAAAAGAGTCATGATGATTCAGGGCACTCTCTAAATTGCCTGCCATTAAAGGGGGTGAGGTGAACAATGAAAGCCCATCAGTTTGCCTTGTGTGTCTTGGGGAGAAGATATGCCATACTTGAATGTGAATTATACTTGAGGGTGATAATAACTTGTACCTTGTCTTGTCCATTTCATGCACTTAAAGATACATATATGTTATAATGTGCAACTTGCACCTTATGGCCTCCATTTCATGCACTTAAAAATACGTATATGCTCCAATGTTCGACTTGCTTGCATTATATTGAATACTATATCCATTGGTATTATTTTATTAAGATTGAAGCACAAGTTTTAATGCAAGTTGATACTACAATGTGGCTCAAACTGTTTTCCTTAGTACCTGTTATAATTGGTTCATGTCCAATCTTTTTAGATAATTTTTTTTAATCTTTGTAGTTAGTAATGAATAATTCACATTTTCAGTCTGAAAATTAAATGACCATTATAAGATTATTTTTATCATATAATAATCAAAGTGATGTAATAAGCCAACAAAATAATTCAATACACTATGAAAACCTAAAACCACAAAATAACAAAAGTAATCACATTCTTCTCTAATGGGGTTGCATTTCTCCATTGTTAGAGTTTGCAATGCTT
>JASDQU010170397.1:0-19343 GCA_032191745.1 Picea mariana | reverse complement strand
TTTGCCATCATTTCCGAGAAGAAATGGTAGGCTTTCTCTGCCACAAACTAGCATGATTTGATGTCGTTGCATAAAATCCCAACTGAATTTTAAATATGCATCTTCTTCTCGAGGAAATTATGCAGATGATTTTCATTTGGAAGTAATAATATCAACAAAATCATCTTATCCTTGGTAACCCAATCTTATGTCTATAATATAGTACGTACGATCGCACAGTGAATTCGGATTCCTTATTTGGAAACATTAGCAACATACATTGTAGATTTCCAAAAAATCTATCAACAGTAGAAAGTTTCATTCCTCACCTTAGTAGAGGTTTACTAAGCCTCTTAGGAATGGGTAAAATAGGGTGTTACCCCTTAAGGTCCTCTAATAATATTTTTATATGACTCGTGCATGAGCCCAAGCAGGCCAAGTGTTGTTGTCATGCTCTAATACCAATTTGTAACACACTCGACCCCTAAATACCCTTTCTAGGGATGGGGCATCAAAATTTTTCTTACTCTAATCATCTCAAATCATCTCTCCAAGGTATTTATCCTCTTCTACTGACCCATAGATTTATAATGATTATTATCGGGCTCTGATATGACTTCTGGTTTGTAATATATGGCCTCCCGAACTTTTTCAGGCTTATCAATTGGGGTCTTCGGTGTTCAGTGTTGAATGCCCCTTTTCTTACCGCACGCATACTCCCCGAAGTCCTGAAATATCTCCACATGGCCTTGGCCATTCGGCGTTTGACTCTCTACGTTGAATGTCTGCGTTCAAAAATCGGTGTTCGACATTGAATGCCCCTTTTTTCAGAATTCAGTGTTTGACATTGATGTTGAATGTTTCGGTGTTCGAAAATCGGCAATCGACGTTGAACGTCCCTCTATTATACTACACCCCAAATCTTTTGAACTCCTGAAGTCCTAATCGCATCACCAACCATGTTGGTCGGGTGGGAAACAAATACAGGTTGACACGCGGTGAGGGCCAGAGGTGACATGTGTCCTCATTAGGGGGTGACACATGTCATGCTCTAATAGGCATAAGAGGTCTGTAAAACGTCAATATATTAGTGACACATGACACGTAAATCATGGGTCCACATCACCCTAGGTTATGTCAGCACGCCATGTCACCTCGGGCTAACATTCTTCCAAACCCTCTAATCTCATAGTCAAGATGCGTCCACGTAGACCTCAGGATCTATGACCTCTGTCTCTTCGCAACTTCGGTGTTCGAGGGTTTCATGGTGTAATCCTCTCCTTACTCCCAGAGTAGGTCAAATTTGAATTGACCATGGGGTAGATACAACGGTCACAAGTGGTCCCGAAGCTCCTTCAGATTGATGGCTCTCGTTAATTCATGACTTCAAAGCTTATCGACACACCACACCTCAAATCCGTTGGAGTGCCAAGTCTCCGAACTAAAGGATATGGTGCCACACATCCCCTACCTGTCAATGGATAATATTTACTCCGTTGTTCATGACTTTGAGAGTCTTTACACTTTGAAGACTCTTGGCCAAGTTCCTCTAGAGTGCCAAGTCTCCAGACTACAGGATCTAGTGACATGTGTCCTTAACGATGGATGGATGGGATGGACTCCGACCTTCAGTGCTCTAGTGAAGTGCACATTCACATTCAGGTCAAAACCTCTCGGATGTACTTGATCTGTGGACATGTTTCTTGGTTGATGCATGGCTAAGAGGGATTCTCAACAGAGTCCAAGATCGATGCTTGAGGAGGATCTCGAAGGATCTGAAGATCAACGGTCCATGCTACTTCATAAATTCGTCATTTGAGAGTTTTGGAGGTGCATCACCTTTGTTCTTTTGAAGTGGTCAATGTCGAACTGACCTCAACGTAGATCTAATAGTCATAGAATTTCTCAAGTGTCCTTATATCTACGGCCCACGTCTCTTCATGACCGGTAAGTGGATCAGGGTTTAACGTGGGGACGAGTACCACAATAATGGGTAAATGATCACCAATTGTTGGTCCATCATCAAGCCATCGATTCGATAAATTGTCTTCAGTGCAATTTGTTCTTTGTAATACTTAATTCCCAGGGGCTCCAGACTCCTGTAGTATCGAACACTTAGCTCCCTCAGAGCTTAACACAGGGTTCATAGGCCTTGGTTATATGGAGCTTTGTCAAGCCCCAAAGGCTAAAATCATGCATCTTGGCCACAATTTGGTTAAGGACGCAACACCCCAAAGCTTCGAACTCCCGAAGTTCCAAATCCATAAAGTCTTAGCTCCTTTCGGCTAGCGCAGGGTCTCCAAACCTTGGTCATATGGACCCTCTAATGAGTCTCAGGCTATAAGATCAACTCTTAACTAATATTTGGTTAAGGTCATGGGAACGAGCCTCTGGTATCTTAGGCTATTGGTTTGAAGGAAGCGCACTCCACTCACAAAAGTTAGGTTCTAACATAGGGAAAGGAACCTTCGATGGATCAATAGGACTGTAGCAGTCCCGTGGAGTATGACCCGACTCTAGTACTGTGAAGTTAATCCCTAGGAAGAATACCTTGATGATTTCCCAACCAGCCCAGAGGCCACACTGGTCATCTTATAACCATTCAAAGCCAACAGTTTACAGAATAACATTAATCATTTTCATTATGAATCAAACACTACAAATCTTTGTCACATACACAAACATTTGATCATGCATTTCAATTCAAGTGCACAGGGTAAATGAAGTACTTATCTATTACAGTTGCAGCCAACCAACTAACTTTGGGTGTTCGCATTTCCACCCAACCATAGGATTAGAAGCATTCATTCTTAGCGCTCTGGCCACCCTCGTTCCAAGCCATGATATCACTAGGTAAATTTATGTTGTTTCTCAGATATCCTCTCTTTTTCACAGAAAAATTGTGAGGTTTATCAGATGCTTCCTCAACATCAAACTCGTGGCCTTTATCTTTCCTTCTGCATATATGGGTCGCACGTTCCCCCGTGTGCATCCACTCTTGTCTGGTGTCTCTACTGCTCTCTACAGAGCCTCACGCGCTCTTCCTCTTTCGTGTGTCTTCTCTTGTCTCTATTTTTTGTATATATTTTCCCAGGATGGTTCTCAACCTATCATGTTCCTTCTTTCAGAAGGAAACTTGGATCTGCTTGGTCTTCCAAACCCTGTGGTACTTTGGGCTGACATTCTTCAGTCAGAACATGCTTCCATTCATGGGGGTGGTAGAGTATTCAACCACCAATCCTTCCTTCATTAACTGATTCCTCTCCTTGGGATCCGGAGGGCATTTATCATTCCCAACAAGGGGAAATTCAGGGTCATTTTACATAATGAACCCTCTCTTATAAGTTCCCCATTCTTTCCTCTAGTGATATCATGGCTAGTACTTCAAGGCTTCACCCCCACAGTCAGTCATTGGAAATCTAAACAAAAATAAATTTACATCGTTCACATGACTTAGCAAGGTAATCATAATTAATGATTAATAACAATCTAGGGGAAACAAGGGTGTTACACAAGGTCACACTAACTAGAATGGTCATTATAATGCATGAAATGCATCCAAAGAATCTCTGGGTTGAGGAAAATTTTAGTCATATGAAGGGAGCATATCCTTGGGATGTTCATTCGCTTGTTTACCAACTTATATATTTTTCCTCCAATGGTTTCCACAAGAAGATCATTGTCGAAGGGATCGTTCAATTATTTGAAGTTTTGTCTAGGGTTTCTAATGAAAACAGGGTTAGAGAGAGGTTTGACACTAATAATTGTGCAAAGATAATGTGGCAAGTGGAAGGGATAATTTTGTTGTAGATGAACTTTGTTATAAAATAAGATCCTTCTCTAGGTCAAGAACTTTTGAAGGTGATACGTAAAAAATAGGATTCTTAATTGTGTGTGTATACCATGTATGAATAATTATTACTATTATTGTTTAGGGTGGAAAATTTATCAAAAATTTCTTAGGGTGAAAAAAAATTATTGATTTGTATTGCATTGTTGGTCTAGGTGTGCTCCTTTATCACTGTCGCTCTATTTCTCACTGTGGATCCTATCTCACTGTGGCTAATGTCGCTTTCTATCTATGTGGCTCTTTGGTGGGGTCATTATGTCTCATGTTCTCACTCTCTGTCTCTGTGGCTTGGTTCTTGCAAGGGTTTTGCGGTTTGCAGGCAAGGTCGATGTGAAGGTTGATGGGAGTTTTTGTTGATGGGTCATTATTTGTTATATATATATAATATATATATGTAACATATATATAACATATGTGTGTGTGTGTGTGTGTGTGTGTGTGTGTTATTTTATATGTTATATTATGTTTGTTTGTTTTTTTTCTTTTAAAATAGGTGCAACACCTAATACCACTTGAGGTGTGTAAAGACATGACCAAGATGTCATCTGGATGTTATTCATGATACTCCTAAATGTGCTCAAGATATATGCAAGTGCGTCCTAGTAGACATCAATCTGTACCTAGAAACCCAGGGTAAAGATGACATCCCCAATATCAAAGAAGAGATGAGGAACACAAACATTGGTGTGTAGCATGAAACTAGTCAAAAAATTAGAAGAAAATTGCATCACAAAAGTTCATAATTTCCATTTTAACATATCTTTTTTTTATTGTGACTTGAAGATGCTTGGACAAAAATAGAAGTCCACTTTTAATAATATAGAACATATAAATCGTCATTGCAAGGAAGAATATACTTATCTTTGATGGTGACTTAACTCAAAGTTTTATAATGCCTAGACAGTCTCTGAAAACCATTTTTCTTCTCCAAAATAATCAAATGTCCATGAGGGGCGTGGGACCCATAGGAAGTACAAAAAACCCCTAATATATACTTTTTTTAAATAACACATCATATTGCAAGAAAATAATAATGATATGTTCATTTGTAGGTATGTAGGTTTAGAAATAAATTAGAGGTTAAAATGTCTCCATTTTCCATAGATTGGGATTATATATATAAATGGTTAAGAACACATGTTTCCTCTAAGAGGCCACAAGTTCAAATCCATAGGGTGTAGGGTATGTATACCTCTGTATACTTTAGCAGTGAAATGGATATACAGAGGGGGTCCCTTGTCCCACCCCTTGTCCCACAAACAAGGGGGTCTCATACACCAATTTGGTGTCTGTCTTGGTCATGACCTTAAAATTAGATTATTATTATTATTATTATTATACACACACACAATGTGTATCCCTCGACATACCCGTTTGGAAGGGGCATCATGTTTCTAGGCATTTTCATTTCTAAAACTAATAGATGTTTCAATGTTTCATTCAACTTAGGTAGAAAGATAGGCAAAGAACCCATACACATACAATGACAAGCTTCCAGATAAAGAAACAAAGAGTATGTTGAGGTCTCCAAATAGATGGTACTCAAAATGGTGATAGTCTAATGACTATCAAGAGAAATGTTCTACCTTTGGAATACGAGCGATGGCAATCAGACTTTGGATAAAAAAATGAAAGGAAAAACACATACCCAAGCAGTTGTTCTAGAAAACCCATGAAAATTGCCACAGGTTACTCAAGTGAACACATACCCAAGTGAAATCATATAATAAGTTCAAACTTTCTTTTTATTTTTCATAATCCACTTTGAATCTAGTGAATATGGCATTCTCCATGGTATCCAAGTGGATAACTACAGTAACAACTTAAATATAAGGGTCCAAAACAATGTTGAACAACACAAAACCTTTGAAGATGATTCAATATCCATGTTGTCAATGTATCATTTTATGGTTGTGCTCCTTTGTCGCCACAAAATGTCTTGTATACTTAAAATTGATTAAAGACATCTTGTATGTCATTCTCAAAAGAGAACATATCCATCAAAAGTTAAAAACATCTTCAATTCATCCTAATCCTTCAAGGTTCATAAGTGATTACATCAAATCTAGTTTCGATGTTACTCCACCACCCTTTTATGGGGCCCTTTAACATCACCATTGGAATTTTGTACACCTCTTCAACATCAATAGAAAATAAATCGAATATCCATAAATCTTAAACATGCCATGAAAAATTCCCATAACGTCTACCATCATATTCCATATTATTCATTTTCTTGAAAACATTGCCCCTTTTACTTGGTGCTTCTTCATTGAAGGGATATTCCATGTGTCCTCTTCTTTGGTAACATGGGAAAAATCCTCCATGTTTAGCTTCAAACCTTTCTTATTGTTCTATTTGGTTTGATAGACTTCCATTTTATGCCTTGCACTTCAATTAGGTAGTGATAAGCCAAACCTATTACTTGCTCCATGTTCACTCTAACAAGGAAAATTGAATCATATATTTAAAAACCTTTGTTGATGACCTATTATCCATAGTGACACAAGCACAAAAGAAAGAGAAATAGTTATGTTAGTTAATATAGATGCATGTATACTCAAGAAAATAGTTGTAATAGTTAGCATGGATTCATGCCTACTCAAACCTATAATAGTTATCACAGATGCATGCCTAATAAAACCTATAATAGCTTCTAAGTTTAACGATGCTTTATTTACTTATCAATTGTTGCGTTAATTATTCGAATCACCATATTTGATTCTTTATCCGATCATTAAATCACCATATGAACCAAAAATTTCTTTTGTGTAAATTATCATGATACACTAGCATGATACTGACATCATAGGTTTTATTAGCACTCACACTAGCCTCATGCTAGTGTATGCTAATGTATTTTATGATATGCCTTCGCTCATGCGTCACCATGAACATTGTAACCCATGTGCTCTTATCATTTCCTTACCAGCATTGGTCGTGCCTCATGCCTTCACTCGCATGGAACCAACATTGTCTCCCTTAGCCTATTACCTTCGCTAGTTTGACACTAATTGTTGTTTCCTATTGCCTCTTTCCTTCCTTATTTCTTAAGTAGGATTCCCCATTCTTTCCTGTCCTCTTCCCCTTGATCCTTGGTCACTGGTTTTTCTTTATTAGATAATTTGAGGCACTCTCTTACTCTATGGGACCAATTTGTGACTCCCTTCACATTTATGTTGTAATTTTGTCGTTTATTATCGAATTATTTGTGTGAGTCATATTTGAGTCTCAAAAGCGTCCCATACTGTCAACATATGCATCTACTATAACCATGTCAAATTTCAATGCATACAATCACAAACTGAAAAAAAAAATTCAACATTAGCCCCATTCACAGGTCACTCTGTGCGGGTTCAAATTAAAGAATAATTTCCACTAATTGATAATTAATGGAGAACCTTGAAAATTGTTAGACAAACCAAAGTTAAAATTGGAGATGATGGTATAAACCTGAATGAGCTTCTCTTGGTTTTAGACCTTGTGCATGATAGATGAGCTCTTAAATAATCCTTTAAGCTCTTGAATACTATTTTTTTTATCCATATACCATGTACAAAACCTTAAGAGTCATCTATAGTTCATAAAACCTTGTAATGGTTCCAATCTGACACATAGGCCAATGATTTCATTTATAGGGCCTATGTTGTGGTTTTATACCCTATGCATGGTTTGGGAGTCATAAAAGCATATTTTATTCCTTAATATATTTATAGTTCCTCCTCATACCATGTCCATGACTTAAAGAAGCATAGTTTGAAAAAAGTCAATGTTGGCCCCTTTCACTGGTCGTTGTTTCTAGAAGTTTTGAAGAAGATGCTATAAGAATGAAGAACATATTAATTGAAACCTCATCACAATATGATGATAACGAGGATGAAAAATACGATGATGGATAATTTCATCTCCTTCACAGTTAGGTTATATTTTTTTTGTTTGATTTTCAAATTATTTGTGTGTGTCGTATTTGAGTCTTGAAACCCTCCCATACCATCAACTCATGCATCTACTATAACCATGTCAAATTTCAGTGCATACAAGCAAAAAATGAAAAAATTTCAACGTTGGCCCCATTCACAGGTCACTCTGCACAAGGTCAAATTAAAGAATAATTTTCACTAATTGGTAATTAATGGACAACCTTGAAAATTGTTAGACAAACCAAAGTTAAAATTGGAGATGATGGTATAAACCTAAATGATATTCTCTTGATTTTAGACCTTGTGCATGGTAGATGAGCTCTTAAAAATCCTTTAGGCCCTTGAATACTATTTTTTTATCCATATACCATGTACAAAACCTTAAGACTCATCTATTGTTCATAAAACCTTGTAATGGTGTCAATATGACACATAGGCCAATGATTTCATTTATAGGGCCTATGCGGTGGTTTTATACCCTATGCATGATTTGGGAATCCTAACATCGTATTCTCTACCTTAATACATTTATAGTTCTTCCTCATAACATGTCCATGACTTGGAGAAGCATAGATTGAAAAAATTCAATGTTGGCCCCTTTCACTAGTCATTGTTTCTGGAAAGTTTCGACGAAGATATTATAGGAATGACAAACATGTTCATTGAAACCTTGTTGCAATACAATGATAATAATGATGACAAATAAAATGATGTATAATTTCATCTCCTTCACAGTTAGGTTATAATTTTTTCATCCGATTGTTGAATTCTTTGTGTGAGTCATATTTGAGTCTCGAAACCCTCTAATATTGTCAATGCGTGCATCTACTATAACCATGTCAAATTTCAGTGCATACAAGCATAAACTGAAGAAAAAAAAATCAACATTGGCCCCATTCATAGGTCACTTTGTGCAGGGTCGGATTAAAGAATAATTTCCACTAATTGGTAATTAATGTACAACCTTGAAAATTGTTAGATGAACCAAAGTTAAAATTGGAGATGATGGTATAAACCTAAATGAGTTTCTCTTGGTTTTAGACCTTGTGCATGGTAGATGAGCTATTAAAGAATCCTTTAGGCCCTTGAATACTGTTTTTTTATCCATATACCATGTACAAAACCTTAAGAGTCATCTATAGTTCATAATACCTTGTAATGGTTCCAATATGACACATAGGCAAAAGATTTCATTTATAGGGATTATGTGATGGTTTTAGACCCTATGCATGGTTTGGGAGTCCTAAAAGCATATTGTATGCTTTAAGAAATTTATAGTTCCTCCTCATACCATGTCCATGACTTGCAGAAGCATAGTTTGAAAAAATTCAATCCTTGTCCCTTTCACTAGTCATTGTTTCTAGAAAGTTTTGACGAAGATGTTATAGGAAAGACAAACATGTTCATTGAAACCTCACCACAATACGATGATAACAAATAAGATGATGGATAATTTAATATCATTCACATTTATGTTATAAATTTTTCGTTTGATTGTCGAATTCTTTGTGCGAGTCGTATTTGAGTCTCGAAACCCTCCCATACCGTCAACACATGCATCTACTATAACCATGTCAAGTTCTAGTGCATACAAGCACAAAATGAAAAAAATTCAATGTTGGCCTCATTCGCAGGTCACTTTGTGTGGGGTCAAATTAAATCATAATTTCTACTAATTGGTCAATGGACAACCTTGAAAAATTTTAGACAAACGAAAGTTAAAATTGGAGATGATGGTATAACTCCGAATGAGATTCTCTTGGTTTTAAGAATAATATATTCTCTATTGAACAAGGACAACCACGTGAAGGTGGAAGATCATATGGCCCCTTCCCCCGCTCCCTCACATCACTCTCAATTTCGCAATACCCAATTTATATACTATAAATTATTTGAAAGCAACATAGTAAGAATCAAGCATAGAAACTAAAAAAACAAATATTTAAGGTAAATGAAAGAGAAAAAATAAATTGAAAACCATATGAATGCATACCTCGTACATTTCAACATTTTGATATCATTAATCTTCTTCTTCATCCAACTCGACATATGTATCATCCGGTTAAGAATTGATATTGAAAGGATTGGCCATATCAGCATCATCATCAATGTCGTCATTTTCAATCATATCATTGTATATATCATCATCAGGAACATTGTCTCCTACATTTGGTTCAACTTATTAAAGTTCTTCATTTAACACGTCATCAATATCATATTCATCCATAAATTGTTTAGAACATCTCCTTGAACTTCTACAATGTCTTCCTATGACACATGAATTAACTACTCCACTAAATCATCTTCTTCTTCAATATCATCTTCTTCTGCTACATTATAATTTACCGGAATTCCTCTTGGATCATATATAAAAACATATGAACAACCCCCTCTACTTGGAACCTCTGAGTAAAATAGTTGTTCGCATTGGCTTGGAAGAACATAGGGCTCTGATCCTGGCTTAAAATTCCTTGTATTAACCATGGTAAATCCATTAGCATGTTGATTAACATTTCTATCAGGACCGTGTTCATTCATTTGTAGCCTGTACCATTTGATGT
Organism: Picea mariana; assembly: GCA_032191745.1. Classification (NCBI taxonomy): domain Eukaryota; kingdom Viridiplantae; phylum Streptophyta; class Pinopsida; order Pinales; family Pinaceae; genus Picea; species Picea mariana. Next base: position 9,033 of record JASDQU010170397.1, on the reverse strand, counting down.
CGAATAGAACTAATTTGAGGATTTAATGTCACACTCAAGTATATCATCCAAAAAACCATAGTATCGATTTTTAGAGACTTATGGATGTTTGTCACTTCTAGAGGAAACATTAGCAACCTGAAATACTGCAATTATCCCACTTTTATAATTTTTCATCTTTTCATCCAACTTTTTGATGCGAAATTTGCGGCCATTTCACCACATAGCCTTGTGGTGTTTCAACTGAAATATGTTAGACACATAAAAAAAAATGCATTTTCAATTGATAAGCATATTAATACTTGGAAGTTATGAAATTTAAGAAAAAAAACACCATATACATCAATATAATATTCAAAAAAACTAAATAGTATGGGTGAATAAGCTTGCCTACCTATCTTTTAAACCATATGCTAAATCAATTTACCTATGTGTAAGATTGGTATCTCCTTTACATTCTGCTTCATTGACCAATATATCCACACCATACCATGATAACCTACCATTATTAGATTTTATAGATCGTTCAATCCATACCTTCATTCAATCAATATTGTTTACAATGTATAAATGTATTGCATTCCACTCTCGACCAGTTGAATTAAAATAAAAAAAATTCACATATAATCAGTTAGCATGGTATACCTTCATAATAATGGATTATGCAGGAAGACTAAAAATTAAATAAGTACAATATACATAAAAAATAAAAATACAAATCAAATTTATTATAAATCCCCACCATCTACTTACATGTCACTTTCCTCATTCTACCTTTCCCCAATAGGTGCTCCCCTTCAAATTTTTTGATGGAGTTGACATCCCAAATGTGATCCACATTAATACTTGCAGTTATTTTAGGAATATATTGAGTAATATAAACCATGGTTTGATATACCATATATTACTCTACCATAGAACCCTCAGGACGTGCCTTTTGTCTAACCAAATCCTTCAATGATTTCAAGTTTCTCTCAACCATCCACATTGTCCTTGTTTGTATAGGTCCACACTTCTCAATCTCCTCAACTTGGTGTACGAGGTAGTGTTCTTGTGCATTGAAAAATGTCGGAAGTAGATACTTTTTCATTTCACACATTAGACGAGGAATTTGTCTCCTCCAATACTTTATATCTTATTTATAGATTTATTTAGATGAAAACCATTTACAAATGATGCAAGAAAATCACAGGTTTCAATAAAAAAGTATATAGTACTACATTACAAGTAAAACACATGCAGTCAAATATAATTTGTACAACGAATTGAATAAAATACACTTTGCATATAAATCACCACTTACCTCATTTATTTTCCAAGATCATATATAACTTGTTTGGCATTTTTTTCAATTTTTTCTGGGAGAGATAGAGGTAGAACATACTGTAACAAAAAAAATGAATCATTATATATTCTCAAATTAGTAGAAACAAAACACTAACAAGATTTTTCACCAATATAGAAATATATACACCAAAATAATTATCTTAATCAAGGTATGTCAATCATGAGTTTTTACCCCACCTAATTCACCTTTCTTTGTTAGGATATTCTTTATGTTTGAAGAAAATCCAATGGGAAATTTAATTTTTTCAATAACTTATTTTACACCCTTGCTTTTCTTCTCTATTAATAACCGTGGAAGGGCACTTATATCTTGGTCGTCATCATTATTTGAATGAATCACACTTTTCATTGCATGATTGGCCTCCTTAATGTCATTACAAATCTTGACATTTTTTTCTTTGTAACTCCTTCCATCTAAGATTCACCATAATGCCATAATGTTTATGTTACAATATTCCTGATGTGCATTGTATCAAACAAATGAACAATTTCTAGGTGCTCACAGTAGGGGATCCTACTGAATTGTATGGGATAAATTTTCATTCCTCATGGAAGTGCATCATTATTAATGCCTTCATGACGATCTTCAAGGTGAAGCATATAAATTAAAGATATTACAACAATACTTGTCAATTAGTACAATGAACAAAATTCAATAAAAATATAAAATATTCCAAACATTTCATGTATGATACATAAACGATTTGATCCATACCTTACAAATTCTATTATATTGCAACTGCCAGAGACAAGGTGTCATTCTCTGTGGTTTTAATCTAGTCTCTTCTTTCCCATTGAAAATATGTTTTTTGGTACTTTGATACCTATGGTTATTAGAGAGGAAGTGTCTATACTTATCAAACACCTCCTTTCCTAAACTTTTTGAATGACAAGATTTCATCTTAGATCACAAACTAGACATGCAAATTTTCCCTTTGTTTGAAGATCTGCAAGAGATGGATTAAATTTTATATCAATTATTCGAAGTATGTTTAATGAAGGGATTATATAAAAAAACATGCATGATATGAACTTCATAAAATTAAACACTATTAAAGTGCGGTCTAACATTATAACATACCATAGAAATGTGTTATCTTTGGGGCATCGTGAATTTTCCATACAAGCATTGCATGGAATTGAAATTCTCTTTGTGCACCTACTAGTCTAGAGATATCAAACATAGTGATGCCCTTCCATAACTATAGTAACTCATCAATAAGAGGGTCGATATATACATTCATATCTTTGACTTGGTACTTACCTAATTGATTGAAAATACAGCACATAATTACTACATATATGAGTAAATAATAAATATCAAACATAATTATAAGACATAATTGAACATATATGAGTAAAAAAAAATACAAGACATAATTATGAAACAAACCAGAAAAATGAGATGTTACCATGTTAAAAAATAATATTCTAAACAAATACCTAGAACTATCACTGCCAACATTATGTGCTCCCTCTTTATTGACATCCATGGAGGAATGTTATTGTTGATAACAAAAATAGGCCATACCAAGTAGATTTGAGCTCTCCAAATGGATTGACACTGTCAGCTACCAATGAAAGCCTAAGATTACGAGGTTCGACTTCAAAATGTGGCCATATTTTCTCTATATTCTAAAATGCAAATCCATCTGCAGGCATTCGAAGAACACCATCTTTACTTTTGTTCTTTGCATGGTAATCCATAAACTGTGCAATGATTTGCACCTGAACAATCATCGCAAACGCGGAATTATGGGAATATAATGAAGAACCTTGTGAGGCACCTTTTTTGTTACTTGATCGATTTGATAGCTACTAATTTGACATTTCAGGCATTCTTCTTTCGACGCATGTTCTACATAATATATAATATGATCATTAGGACATGCATGAATAGCTTGATACTCCATTCCAATATCTTTCATAATGGCATGTAAATCTTGGTATGCGCGACATAAAACATTTGACTATGGTAACAAAAATTCACCTGACAATCTACAACATAAAAAATCAATATTAGTTAACGTAAAGAATATTAATCATACATATTGCATCCAAATTTTACAGATGATCAACTAAAAATAAAAATAGAGGGAAAAAGAAAACCTTTATCATCATATACTAAATGTGGCAAAATATATTACATACCTTAGGAGTTGTGTGACACAAGTGTTTGACAAACCATTCATAATATTTAAGTTCACCAGCAACAATATAGTAGAGAGAATACTTGTTTTGGAGCCTTCATAAAGAGATTGTCTTTCCTTCTCAAGTATAGGTATATCAAAAACACCATCAAGATGATCGTCACCATCATCCATTCCAACATTATTAAATGTCTCCTAGATCAATATATTTGTCCCATCTTATTCAATTGTGTTATTATCATCTTCATCTGCTTCCATATTATCATTAACTTGATCTTCAATATTCGCTCCATGTTCCTCAACAGATGCTTGTACAACCATGTCTTCTTCCACGGGCAGTTCCCTAGGGCATCGTTCCTTTATAATTAAAAACAATCAAGTAATAGTAGTGTATATAAAAGATATTAAAAAGAAACAAATGTTTACAAATATAATATAGGAAAACAAAGACAAAGACAAAGACATCTTAGATGAGAGCGACAAACAAAGACAATAAATCAATGATGAAGCTTGTGCAATTTATCAAGATGTTTATGAATATGTCGAAAAAAATTAAGAAAATTGTTACTTTTCTTGACATGTAGAAAGAGAGACACTTTGTGAGATATATAGTCACAACAAAAAAAAAACAACATATTATTATTTCACCTTCATCATTATGTCATATTCTTTCTTGATTTCACTTGGAGACCACAAGTTTTAAGTGGATGGAAAATTTATCTAGCCCAACTTGGAGATCATGGTGAGAGCGAGAAACAAAGACAACAAATCAATGATGAAGCTTGTTCAATTTATCAAGATGTTTATGAATATGTTGAAAAAATATAGGAAAAATGTTACTTTTCTTCACATGTAGAAAGAGAGACACTTTGTGAGATATATAGTCACAACCAGCAAAAACAACCTATTCATGTTTATCCTTCTTCATTATGTCATATTCTTCCTTGATTTCACTTGGTGACCACAGATTTTAAGTCAATGGAAACTTTCCCACAAATTGGAGACCACGGTTTATAAGGGGTTGAGAGATTATATACCACTATGATCCCTAACCCTTAACCCACCCTTGACCTCTAAACCATTAACCCATAACCATTTAATCCCTAGCCCTTAACCCCTCTTACATATCCCCCTAATCCTTAACACCTTGATAGTCGATGAACGTCGAGGATTTTTTTTTAAAATACAAAAAATGCAAGTAAAATCCAGTAGTGTGAGTGATTTTATCGGTACTGTCGGAGTACGGTGTCGGTTTTCCGCCCATACGTAGTAGTGGAATAACTTCTAACATCATATTTGCGACCTTATAATGAATGGTCCATATTGACTACAAAATTACAATATTTGCAAGAAAATTTTCCCAAAAAAAATATTGGGGGCCCACTATCCCCCATTCCCCCCATTTGGAGGGGTAGATCCCTCCTGGACCCCCTTCATTCAGGGGCCAGCCCTCAAAATTCTGAAAAAAGGTGGGTAGGAATACCTACATATGAATCAGGAAGATAATCAGTTTCCACAACAAATAGCCTATGCACCACTGTAATCGTGCAAATAATATAACACATACCCAACATTCTCCCACTTGTCATTTTCTTTGCATACAGGGAGTTAAAAAGTCACATAGTCAACAATCCAAGGCAACAATGACCATATATCCTCTACACCAAGAGAACTTCTCAGTGCTCACAGATTTTGTTAATGAATCTGCAACATTATTCAAAGTGTCCACCTTCATCAGCAACACCTTCTTGTCTTCAACCATGTCTCTCACAAAGTGATATTGAACATCAATATGATTTTTCTTTGAATGATAAGTCGAGTTCTCTACCAAGAATATTTCACTCCAACTTTCACAATATATCCTTACAACTTCTTGTACCACCCCAATACCTTAACACAATCTTTGTAACCATATTGCTTCCTTGCTTGCATAAGTGGTTGCCATGTATTTATCTTCTATAGTTGAGAGTGCCACTTCAAATTGTCTTTTTCTAATCCAACTTATTGCTACTCCAATCAGGTTAAACACATACCCACTTGTATATCTTTTTTTATCCATATATCCTATCCAGTCTGAATCAACAAAGCCATCTATTTCCAATACTCTGCCCAATCCTAGCCTTCCTTGGTAGAAAAACCCATAACTAGTAGGTCCATCCAAATACCTGAAAACCCTCTTTATTGTTTTCCAATGTTCCTTCCCTAGTTTTTACATATGCATGCTTAAAATTCTCATTCCATGTAAATTTTTGGTCTAGTACAAACCATTGCATACATCAAACTACAAAACGCACTAGCATACAAAACATAGGACATGTCCTCTTCCTCTTCCTATGTCTTGTGACATTGATCCATAGATAACTTTACACCTACAAGAATAGGAACCCCGACTAGTTTACATTTCTGCATATTAAACCTATGCAATATTGTCTTCACATATTTACTTTGATTTAACGAAATTTTTATGTTTTTCCGGTCTCTTTTAATTTCCATGCCCAAAATAAAATTTGTAGCACCAAGATCCTTCATGTCAAACTTAAAGGAAAATTTATTTTTCACATCCTCGATAATCTCCTTGTCATTTCCTATCAGCAACATATCATCCACATATAAGACATGGTAAATAAAATGATCACTAATTAATTTGAAATACACGCAGTAATACGCTTTATTCCTTGTGAAGCCAAGTCCTGATATATATGTATCAAATTTTTGATACCGCATCCTTGGTGATTTCTTTAACCCATACAGGCATTTTTTCAGCTTGCATACCAACTCTTTCTTTCCCTTCACAACAAATCCTTATTGATGCTTCATGTAGATTTCTTCTTCCATATCCCCATGTAGGAATGTTGTTTTCACATCTATCTATTCTAGTTCAAAATTAAAAGCAACAACAACAGATAAATTAAATCTAATAGAAGTTAACTTGGCAAAAGGAGAGAAAATTTCACCAAAGTCAATTTCCTCTAATTTGGAATACCCTTTTGCTACTAATCGAGCTTTGTATTTCTCCACTTCGTATTCTACATTCAGATTCATTTTAAACACCCATTTGTTGCCAATGGGATTTCTCCAATGGAAAACTCCACTACATCCCAATCCTCATTCTTGTCCAAGCTTGTCATTTCTTCAATCATGGTCTTTTTCCATAGTTTTTCATCCTCTGAATCCATTGCCTCCCTAATAGTTCTAGGATCATCATCAGTAATAGAAAAATAAATATTTGAATGGAAATCAAGTGGAGTATACATTTTTGGTTGACTTCTTTCCTGAACCGATCTCCTCAATAATGGAGTATGAGGATCTTGTTATTGTTGTTGTTGTTCTTTTGTAGAGTTTGATTCATTATCCTTCAATTCAAGCTCTATTTTATTTGGTTCTTCCTTCTTTGGTAGGACTTCATGTTTGAAAACATCTTTGATTTCTTTAAATACCACATCTTGTCTATACAATGTCTTTTTAGTTTTTGGGTTCCAAATCTTATAACCTATCAAACCATCTTTACACCCAATAAAGATACATTTTTCAACATTTGTATCTAGCTTACTCTTGTTTCCCTTTGGAACATGAACATAGGCATCACAACCAAATACCCTAAGATGTGTGAGAGAAGGTTTCTTACCAGTCCATACATCATGCGGAGTCTTGTCATTCAACACTGATGACGGTGATCAATTGACCAGGTAGCATGCAATACCCACTACCTATACCCAGACTTCCTATCCTAACCTGGCACCATTGAGAATGCACCTTTCTTTTTCCATCAGCGTCATGTTCATCCTTTCTGCAACTCCATTCTATTGAGGGGTATATGGAGTAGTATTCTACCTTTCTATACCACACTTATTATATAATTCTTTGAATTCATTTCCACATAACTCTCCACCATTATCCGTCCACAACACCTTAATTCTTTTCTCTATTTGATTCTCCACAAGAGCCTTAAACTCATTAAACATTTCAAATACTTCTTATTTCTTCCTGAGGAAATATGTCCATGTATTCCTCAAGAAGTCATTTATAAATGAGATATAGTACATAGATTTTCCTAGTGATGGAACCGACACAGGTCAAAACACATCATTGTGTATCAACAAAAATTCCCTTTGCCCTCATTGCACCAGAGGGGAATCTTACCTGATTATACTTCCCATATACATAATGTTTATATAAGTCAAAATCCAGAGAGAAATTAGACATGCCTTCAACCATACCTTTATTCTGTAGTAGTCAAAGGCTCTTATCTTTGATATGCCCCAGTCTTTGATGCCACAACAAACCCTTTTCTTTAAATACTATAGGAGTTTTTTTCTTTTTAAGCTCCAATATCAAGAACAATGGAACTATTATACCGATCACTAATAGTTCCTCCTTGCAACTTATATATAATTCCAAACCGAACTCTCTTTAGCAACAACATTTCTCCTCAAACCATTCTGCAGGTTTCTTTATCAAACATTATTTTTACCCCTGCATCATCCATTTTTCTTATACAAATAATTTTTTTTGCCAATACTTGGATGTGCAAAACACTAGGGAGTGTTATAATCATTTCATTCATGAGATTCAACTTGAATTTTCCTTATTCTGTGATTTTAGTTGTCGAGTCATCACCTAGCTAGAAAATGTCACATATGTCATACCTTTCATATTCACAGAACCACTCCCTATGAAGAGTCGTATGAAAGGATGTGCCTAAATCAACCAACCATGCCTCATGATCTGCATGTGTTCTTGAAGAAGCTAAGTACAAATCCCCTCCTTCCGTGGAGGTTTTTTATTCTTTAGAAGGAGCATGTTCATATCCCTTACCCTTCTCAACACTTTTGGATCTACATTGCTTCTTGTAGTGCCCTTCTTTTCTACATCTCCAACATACCTTTACAAACTTTTCGGGAGATTTAGATCTTCCCTTAGATTAAGATCTCCCACTTGAGGACTTAGATCTATTTCTTTCTTCAAATTTTCCTCTTGCAAATACTACATATGTGGTCTAACCTTCCATTTTCTTCCGCCTCATCTCCTATGACAACAAGGATGAGACCACATCATCAAAACTTAAAGTAGTTGTATTAGCGATGCACACCCCCTCTTCCTCCTGGGGATTTTCGACCTCTCGATCTAGGATCATTTAAGAAATGGAGTCAGATTGAATCTTAGGTCCCCTGCTGGACCCCCAAACAAGTTTACACATGCCCCTTTTTTTCCGAAGGCGCAGGTTTTGTGGCACCCGCGAGCTCCTGCTGGGCCCCTGTTCCTTTTTTAATATTTCAAATACACACACACTAGCCTCCTTTGCTAAGGCCCTTTTCTCATATGGCCACGGATTGTGACCCAGGGCTTAACTCAAGAATCACTAAGCCTTCAGCTTCAAGACGCTTGGCATCTGGCACTTCTCCAAGCTCTTGAAATGTTATGCCTCTAAATTCACGGGATTGCTCCACGTGTCCACCTCCAAATCGACGGCTGGAAAAGTTTTTGGCCTTTGGGCCTTTGGTAACTCCTGGTCAACTCTCCTTATTGACCTCCCTCTCCTGGATTATTAATCCTTCGA
>JASDQU010170395.1:0-15353 GCA_032191745.1 Picea mariana | reverse complement strand
TCCCTTTGTGGTTCTATATTTAGTCCCATCTCTATGGTCATGGCCTCCTGGATTCACAGATTGACATATGCTTATCTTTATCTATATCCTCACACCATGAGCCCAATCGACCGCTGTCCCTTTCAATACTTAGCCAATTATCTGACCACCCGGTCCCGGGTTTGTGGTATCCAACACTTATTTCCCATGTTCCGTCATATACATCTTGCACCCAAAGAACTTCCATGATCTGCAACTTATTCTTTTACTAGTGAGGATTAACTAGGGGTTCGAAAATGTTGGCATTAACAGACGAACAATAGATGTTGTTATGTGAGATACTTATCCCTTTTCCCTTTTCTTCTTCCCGTTTATTATCACTTTGTGGTTATATACTTTGTCACCTTTCTATGATCGCAGGTTCCAGGGTTGGCGGGCTGACATATCTTCATATCCATCTATATCCTCACATGATGAATCTGACCAACCATTGTTCCTTTCCATATTTAGCCAATTTTATGGCTGCGGTTGTTGGATTGGCCCTTTCGAACTCTGCTACTTCTTGTTCCATGATATACATCTTGCACTCAAAACTTCTCTGATCTACAATTCCACCGTAGACTCCTCGAACTCGCAACCTTCACTCTACCAGGGTTCACAAATGTTTCAAAGTATATGTCGTTGCCTTCCATCCCCACTAACTTCACGCCCTTCCCAAAATACATTGATTATGGTCTTACTAGTGACAACTAAACACATTGGTATGAAACAATTGGTACACAGACCTCTGCCATATACAAATTGACTGTCGGACTCCAACATCATCCCCTCTTCTGTGTTACACATTATGCATTCAAATGTTCCAAGCACTACAATTTGATTGTCAAGGCCTCACATCTTCTAGGGAGACCTTGTCACCCTATTTTGGAACCTCCCATCGACAGGTTCACGAAATCTCCAATTCCTAGTGACTGTTTTCTATTCCGAACATCCTCATACTTCTTTCCAAATATGCAACACCAAAGGTTTAATGCTAAGACCCCATCATGCAACAATCATAAAGATCATCATTAATAAGAAAAATCCTCGAGGACTAACCATCCCTACATAACTTGTCCAGAAACATGTAGAGAAGATCTTGCTAGGTAATGGGAAAGCTATTACAAATTTCAATATATTAGCAGAAACAAGTCTGGCCCAATGTTTCCCTATTCCATACTTGGACACTTTTTCGATTGCGGGTTCCTAGACTGACGACCTCAAAATTGTGTTTCGAATCTTCTGCGACTTGCAAACAGTGCACGGAGTTCCGCGATATACAATTTGTCCGCTGGAATGCCCCATCATGAGCTTGACTGTCCACCGTTCCTTTCAATACTTAGCCCCAAGTTGGTTGTATCTCCATGATGTTGTACATTTACTGTGTATCGATTCTGGCCTACCATTTCCCTGTTCCATACTTAGACACTTTTTCGATTGCAGGTTCCCGGATTGGCGGGCTCAAGATTTTGTTTCCAATGTTTCGCGACTAGAAAACAGTACTCGAAGTTTCGCGATATAAAATTTGTCCGTAGGAATGCATCATCATGCCCTCTTCTGTGTTACACATTCTACGGTAAACACTCCCTACATATACAATTTGACCCTTGGGCCCTCACCTCTGCTGGTTGTATCTTCTAGCCATATTTCGAAGCGTCACCAATAGCTTTCGATAATTATCCATTCCTTAATTGTTGTTCCTTGTCCCCGCCACCTTCTTACTTTTCTCTTAATATGCAATTGGCAAGCTTCGTCATGCATGAAACTTAAACATGTCATTAATGAGAAAAATGCTCGAGGAGATATCCCACACCTCTGCAATATACAAATTGACCGACGAACTCCCATATCATCCTCTCTCCCATGGTACACATTTTGCATTCAAGTTTTGAGACATACAATTTGACCCTCGGGAAGTCACGTCTCCTAGGGAACCATTATCACCCTAATTTTGAAGCCTATCCGATCGCTTTCCATACTTTCCCATTTCATGGAATCTCTTTCGCAGTTCCTCGGGTTGGAGGGTTCACGGAATATCCAATTCTTAGTCACTGTTTACTATGCCTGACCAAGGTTTAATGCTAACAGTCCATCATGAAACAACCTTACAGACCATCATTAAAAAGAAAAAGCGTCGACGAGACAATGAAATTTAAATGAAGCTCAACTCCTCGAATTTAAATTAATTATTTTTCTCTTATTTTCTCTTTTCTGCCCAGAGACATGCATAAAATATCTTTCCACACAATGGGATATTTATTAAAAGTTTCAATATATTGGCAAAAACGAATCCGCCCAACCGTTTCTCTATTCCATACTTGAACCAGCTTTTCGATTGTGGGTTCCTAGATAGATGGGCTCACATTTGCACTTCCATTTTTCTATGTCCTGCAAACATTAACTGGACTTCCGCGATATACAAATTTTCCTCTGGTCTGTCCCATCATGCCCTCTTCCGTGTTATGTGTTTTGCACTCAAAAAAATTCGAGACATACAATTTGACTCTCAGGCCCTCAGCTCTAATGGTTGTACCTTGGAACCCTATTTTGAATCTCGCCCGATCACTTTCAATAATTAGACACTGGTTGATTTCTCTTTCATGTCCCTGCAACCTTCATACTTCTTTCTTAATATGCAATTAGTAACCTTTCATGCTAACAACTCACCATGCAGGAACCGTCAACATTGTCAATAATGAGTGAAACACTCGAGGAGATCTACCATTAATACGCATTAAACCAAGATCTACTGAAAGTTATATTATTCCTTTCGATTGTTCATCTCAAACACGGGTCGTTGTGTTGGCTCGTTCAGGAAATACCCAATCCTTAATTTCTCATTGCCGTATCCGCCATGTTCACACTTCTATGTATGCAATTACTAGTCTTTAATGCTAACAACGCATCATGCAAGAGCCGTCAAAATTTTCATTAATGAGTGAAGGTCTCGAGGAGATCTCCCATTCATAAACATTTGGACCAAGATTTGCGTAGGGTTGTATTATCCCTTCCAAATCTTCATTTAAGACATCATTTGGAGCAAACAAATGTTCTTGTAAACTTATGGCAGTAGCTCAACAACAGTTCTGTGGAGATAAAGTGAATATCTTTAGACGTGAGGACCAAAACTTCTAGTGGTATAGGGCATACTCTTATTATTCATCTCGTTCTACCCAGATAAAAGTGATTTGGGCCTCTAGAATCGCTCGTGTAGGCTGCGTCCCTGAGGTTTTTGATTGTAAGGAGGTGGTCTCTTGGTGTGCTGAAAAATATATTTCAAGCCAAAGAATTATTCCACTGCACAACCATTCTCTTGTTTCTTTATCACCTCAAGTCTTCCTCAAGATGTTAATATTATCGTAGCCAATATTGACCTTCAGAGGACAAGACTGCAAGCAGGTCCTAGAAAAACATGATAACGGGTTGGACCTCTTACCCAATTTCCTCGAAGACCCAACAATAGTTCCTGAAAATATCACAAAGTTGCAGGTCATTTCCTTTAGAAATCCATTCCGAGAAATTGCTTGGTTGTTTACAAGAATAATGGGATAGGAATCCACGACAAGCGTTTCCTATATATTTATTTATATTTTGTACTTCACAATCAAGGAGCAATTCATTTTCAATTGGGGGAAGATAATTTCCATTGAAATCTATTCCTAGTTGTCATGATTCAAAGAATTGAATAAATTTTATATGTCATCCTACTTGATTTTTGCAATAGTGCATTGTTGTGTGTTTCCAAAATTATCTCTACCCAAGAAAATAAACTATGAATTCGATCCAGTAACATTCTGGTACCAGGCCTTGTGGAGGCACAAGGCCTCCCATTGTTTTTATGAGGTTTTTAATGACTTTGTCTCAGTTTTCAAAGATTTATTGTTAGGAAATGATGCTCCCCGGATGTCTGTCCAGGCAACCAAGTTTTTGGACAGGAAGGGGACACTTGAACAAAAGGAAAATTACAGTGTACTAATGGTCTTCAACTCCAAGGAAAATCCTTCTTTCCTTCCATGACACGTCACAGAAAATATGTTTGTTACAAAAATAATAAGACAATACAACCACTGGTTGCATTTTTTCCATGACAAGAGAAAAAAACAATCCCTTCCTCTTCCCTGGAAAGTCAGGGACTTCGTGTGTAGAAACATCAACAAGATTGATGAATTCGCAAGCCATTTCAAGAACTTGAACCTAACATATGTTGAAATGCTAAAAGGATTCGACCCTAATGGAATTTTTCGAGAAAATTTACTATCAATTGGCTTTAGCAACTCTTTTATCCACAGACGCCTGACGAAAGATAAAGACAGTGATGACAACACTCCTGCTTCTGAAAATTTCAATATAGAGACATTGCAAAGCGCAAATGAATTATATAGACAACAGGGAAAAGAAACTGACGAGAAGAGTGCACAGTCCCCGATCAACACTCCCAAGAGCATGACATCATGGAGCATCGCTTCAACGACCTACCCCAGTAAGAAAGAAACCCATAAATCTTCAAACAGAGGAGGAGATAAGAACCCTCCTCGTGCAAAAATTGATAATTCTCACAAGCTTCCCCTAACGAAGAAGAGATAAAACATTGTAGGGCAAGCCGAAGAACCCGAAATTGAAAGTGAGCACGTGCAGCTTGAAACTGAAATTGAGCACATGCACAAAGTTCATCTATCCGCGGACGCGATGCACCATAGTTCCACAATGGAAATAGTTGAGGCTGACATTTTTTACGAAGATGAATCCTTCGTATTCCAGAGCATTGTTTTTATAGCCAATCTAAAAGTGCAATCATTGAAAAGAGAGATGTAACAAATAAGAAAGGAAAATCTCGTACATAGATTAACTTTAGGAAAATGTAGCCATCCCAAATCTCTTGATTTCACTATGTAATGGGGATGCTCTTGATGATTCCATTGGAGGAATTGAAGCAGAGAATGCTAGATTGAATAGTCGAGTCAAGGAATTGGAGGAGGCTTTCATTGCTACCCCAGAGTTTGCCATTCCTTTTGCAAAAACCATGCCTGCTACCCCTGCAGCCAAGTTAAAAGGATCCTCTAGCATCCTCACATCATGTAGAGTCATTGTAGAGAATAACATCAAGAAAATAATGCAACTAATTACTGAAGCCTAGGAAACATCACAAAATATAGTTTCCTTTCGAAAGAGGGCAAATGATTTTCACGGACATTTGCAGATGAATTTAAAAAATGAAGAACATTTCTATGAACAAATGGTGAACCCTTTTTCCAAACATGCCATCAACAACTCGGATATGAAAATAAGAGAAGAGGATCTCCCCTCCCCAAAGCAGATCAAACAGTTAAAATCATGCTGGCAAAAGAAAGTTAAGAACCTGCAGCTCATTTTCGAGTCATGTGAACAAGCCATATTAGAGAAAGAATAATTATTCAGAAACCTGACCCAAATAGACTTAGCTGGAAGTACCAATGAGGTTCAAGACCCAAACTTAATCCTCAAATCCTTTTCCTTGACCAAAGAATCCTTCGATGAACAAATTGATATTTTAAAGGGGTTGTCTTTAGAAAAGTTTTACGACATCCTTGAATATGGTGTATATGAGGTCAAGAACAGACTAATGGACTATTCGACACACAATGAATAAATTGAATAGGCTATGTATAGTATTTCTATGGATCTAAGGAAATTAGAAAATGAGCTTTTTGACATAGAAATCTGGGATGAAATCAACGTGGACCCCATGAGAAGCTACATTGAAGAATGGTTCCAACGAAGAATGGACAAGCTCATTGACGAAGGTCAACAATTGGTTGGCAAGATTCTAGTGGTCGTCGACGACAACAAAAAAAACGCATAAGCTTCATAGTAAGTCTATACTAATCAGATATTGTTTTCTTTATCAATCAAGTTATTCTACCTTTTTAAATAGAAGTCTCTAACCAAAGACTCATAACTTCCAATTTCTTCTTTTCAGGTCTTCCTCTCTACCGTCGCGCACTTCTTCTTTCTATAGTCCTATTTCTTGTAATTATTTATTTTATGGTCCGCGGGAGCCTCAATCTCAGTCTAAATGACAAACACATTTAAATTTCCAGAAACATGGAACAAATTCCAGATATATGTAACAAACATTATCAATTTTTGATAAATTTCAAAGAAAACTAATTCGGGAATGCAAATTTTTTTTTCCTTCAACTATGATGGATGTCAGGAAATTGTGTTTATTATATTTGAATGTTTAAAGTGTGTGATTCCTAGTCCTTTTTTCTAGGAACCTTTGTTGTAAAGCATTGTTATTTTTTGATAAATTTCAAAGAAAACTAATTCAGAAATCCTAATTTTTTTTTCCCTTCAACTATGTTGGATGTCAGGAAATTGTGTTTATTACATTTGAATGTGTAATGTGTGTGATTCCTTTGCAAGGCATTATTAATTTTTGATAAATTTCAAAGAAAACTAATTCGGAAATGCTAATTTTTTTTTCTTCAACTATGTTGGATGTCAGGAAATTGTGTTTATTATCCTGGTCCTCTTTTCCAGGAACATTTATTGCAATTCATTGAGACATAAATTTTCTAAGTCCCATGTTTGAACTATACACACCCCAGGAAAAAACTGCCTCGTTCGCATATTAACCTTGGGGGTCATCTACAAGCCAAATGTCTTGTGTCTGGCTTGTAACACTCTGCCACAAGTCATCCTCTACATGGATACCACATGCACTTCAAGTTACTTCCCACATGTTTGTGCTCGGTCCTGCCATATTCCCATCCCAACCTGCCAGGGACTACGCTGCCATGCAACACTTGTTTATACATAACTTACAAAAGAAAAATGATAGTGGTTACTCTATCATTTTTAAAGTTGAAGTAGAATTGGATAAAACTAGGAGTTAATAAGTATAGACAATATCACAAGTGTAATTGAATTATTAAAAAAAATTTAAAACAATTTGATGAATAAAAGCTGTGGAATATGAGTCCTATCCATAATTGTTCAAAGTATGATGCAATAGTGAAAACACACATACAAGTGTCTATTTAGACTTCTAAGAAATATTGCCTATTAATTTTAAGCTATATAATAACAATATCATATTTATGATTAAGTAAATAATATTTTTAATTAAAATTTGAAACCAAAATCATCCAATATCACTTAATTAATTTTAACATGAACAATAAAAATAACAATATTATATATTTAGATTTAGATTAATAATATTGTTATATTTAAATTTAAAGTTCATTTAAACTTTGAAATTCATTATATGTAAAGATAAAAATAAATTTTATAACTTTATATGTATTATTTACATTATATTAAGTACATTATATTAAGTGTTAAATATGGAATAGTTTTTAAAGATTTTATAGAACTTTAATCTATTTAACTTTATAAGAAATATAAAATATTTTAATTATTCTAAATATACATGTGATTGATTGTGTATAGTTAAAGTTTTTATTAGAATTTTATTCTATTTAATTTTAGAATAAATACAAAATATTTTAATTATTCTAAATATACATGTGATTGATTGTGTATGGTTAAATTTTTTATTAAAATTTCTATATAAAACTCTTTTATTTTCTTTTTCATTCTAATTTAAAATTAATTTATATGTGTTAAATTATACCATTACAAAATTATTTATAATGTTGAAAAAATAATGATATCTATTTTAATAACTATATTTTTAATATACTATTTAAATTTAATTTGCTTGGAAATGTATATTAAAAAAAATATACATTTCCCCTTCTTTTGTTGCTTTAATTAACATGATATCAAGGCAACAAAAAGATATTCCCCCTCCTTTTGTTTTCTTGATTATTTTCTTTTTTTTATTGTTTTGATTAACATGATATCAATTTCAATTTGGTAGAGATTAAACTGTTATGCAACACTTGTTTGTTAAAAAAAAATTATTTTAAAATATTCTAACATTTCTCTTTCATCAATCTCTCTTTCATTAACAGCACTTGTTTATTAAAAAAAATTATTCTTAAAATTTTTAAGATCTCTCTTTCAAATCTATGCGATTTTGAAAGCTTAAAACCAGCCATTGAATATCAATCCAAACTTTAAGTTGAAAGAGAAAAAGACAGGAAAACAATATTCCAAAACAATGAACATCCAACGCGTGTATTTTTCAAAGTGGTGTATGACATCATACCAACTTTCAGTGTATGACATCATACAAACTGTCAGCACGCGTCTCCACAATTTTTCACATAATGATGAGATTACATACTTTTTTAATGCCAGTGTGTCTGCCTCAATTGGGCACTCTCAACATCATATCCATTCAAAATATAGGCTTTTTGACATTAGAATATAGTATTTTAATGCCATTGTGTCTGTCTTGTTGCGCATCGGCACTCTCAACATCGCTTCCATCCGAAATATACGATTTAGTTTGAATATTTATCGTTTACGTGGACTGTGATTGAGAATGCGAAGCCCCGTCTGTTCTGTTTTACCTTTCGATAATAGGCAATTGAATCTAGTGGACAGAGGGTTACGTAAATGGAGTTTTTCTCTTACATAAATGAAGTATTTCTCGTGGATTTTGTTGTTTAACGTTTTAAATTTGGGAGTGACTTATATCATCTAGATTAATTTAATTTAAATTTGTAAAAATTAATAAATTTTAATTTTATATGATAAATTTAAAATTTTAATTTTTTAATAAATAAATTTATTTTTTAATTTTAATTTCTTTAAACCTATAATTTAAATTTTCTATTCTTTAAATTTATACAAAATCTCATTCTATTGAGTGGACTACCCCTTAGTCAAATAGATCATTTTATAAATCTCATTCTAGGAGCTTCATTACCCATTGCCTCTATTTACTGACTAGCACCACGAGAGGTAGAGGAAATCGAGAAATAATTGATTCAACTCATAAACTCGGGTCATATACAACCTTCCTCTTCCCCTTGTGCATCCCCTGCCTTTGTAATTTCAAAGAAGGACACCACTAAGATGTGCCTCGTCACTGACTACCATGTCCTTAACAAGGCTATGGTCAAGAATCGATACCCCCTACCCTGGATTGAGGAGTTCTTGGACAATTTGCAAGGTGCTCAATGGTTCACTAAGTTAGATTTGAAATATGGATACCACCAGGTCCGAATAAACCCAGCAGATGTGTGGAAGATAACCTTCAAGACCAAATTTGGTCTTTTCGAATGGAAAGTCATGTCATTTGGCCTGACTAATGCACCAACAACATTTATGAGAGTTGTTAATGATATCTTTAGGCCTCTCTTGGGCCGCATTCTTGTTATATATTTAGATGACATACTCATATTCAATAAATCTTGGGAGACCCATCTTCATCATGTTCACGAAGTACTAGAACTGCTTCGGGAGCACAAGCTACAGATAAAGGAAAAGAAATCTTACTTTGGCCAATGTTCAGTTCCATATTTGGGCTTTCTTGTGGACCCATAGGGAATTCGTCCATATCTGGCACAGGCACAAGCATTGGCATAATGGATGACCCCTTCTTCAACAAGTGAATTAAAAAGCTTCATGGGTGGTATCAACTTTTATTGAAAGTTTCTTTTGCACTTCTCTCGGAATGATCACCATTTGCATCAATTATCTAACAACACTAAAAACTTGTTTTGGGATGGATAGGTTACTCACCAATTTGCTCGCCTCAAGCATGCTTTGTGTTCTTCCCCTGTACTTAGATTTCTAGACTTGACTCAGGCCTTTGAGATCGAACATGAGGCCTCTCAATATGTTATTGATGCAATACTTAAACAGGGAGGACATCATGTAGTGTATCACTCTGAGGCTCTTTTAGATGCTAAGAAAAATTATAGCACATATGATGAAGAATTTTACAGCCTCATGCAAGCTCTCAAGAAATGGAGACATTATTTGTTGGGTAAGGAGACCATTCTCCATACAGAACCCCATCCTATAATTTTCATTAATTCACAATCAAAGATACAAGAGCAGAGACATCTCAAATGGGTAGCCTACATACAATAGTTCCATCTAGTCATTCACTACAAGAAGGGGACCTCTAACAAAATTGCAGATTTGTTTAGTCATCCTCTGAATCAGGTTCTCCAAATATTAGAATTTTGGTGTGCTTCGTATGACACATGGAGAGACAAATATGCCAATAACCATGAGTTTTAGAAAGTTTGGGTTGCACTACATCAACCAACAGTAGTCAACCAAACCCTTTCTTGGACTACACCATCCACAATGGGTGACTCGACAAGATCAACTTGCTATGTGTGCCTCAATCAAAGGATCACTTATTTCTCATCAAGGAAGCCCATTCCTCTTCTTGTGGAGGCCACTTTTGCACAACAAAGACAATACAAAACCTTCAGTGCCATATTTATCGGCCATCTCTACAACACCAAGTAGAGAAATTCATTTGAGCTTGTACTTTATGCTCTCAATACAAACCTTCCAACCGGAAGCACAGATTGTATCAACAACTCCCAGTGCCTTCCAGACCATGGGAATCCATTTCAATGGATTTTCTCAGTGGATTTACCACCACTCAAAAAAAACATGATTCCATTTGGGTAGCAATCTGTTGGTTTTCGAAAATGGCCTTTTTCATTGCTTGCACCAAGACTACTACAACTGTTCAAACATTGGAATTATATTTTCAACATGTCTAGCCTTACTTTGGTCTACCCAGCACTATCATTTCAGACAGAGACTCAATATTCCTCATCTCCTTTTGGAAGACACTATGGATGCTACTTGGTTGTTAGCTTAAGTTCTCCACCGCCTTCCATCCTCAAACAGATGGCTAAACAGAGGTAGTAAATTGTGTGCTGGTACATTCTCTTCACACTCATTTCGCACGTAGCAAACAATGAGATACTTATTTACATATTATGCAACATAGTTACAACAGGGCCATCCACTCAGCTACTGGATTCTCTCCTTTTGAAGTCTGTTTGGGTTTCGTCCCACTTCTCCAGCTGAGTTGCCTCTCACTCTTGATCCACAAGGCATAGATCACCAACAAAGGGAACAAAGATCAGCCCAATAATTCCTTCAACAAATTGCACATTGACAAACTCAAGTGGTTGAAGCTTTAAAAGATGCCAAAGCAAGAGCAAAGTAGAGGCATGACAAACATTGTACACCTCTTTTCTTTCATCCTGGGGACAATGTATGGTTACTATTAGACAATCAAATATTCAAAGGTCAGCATCATAAACTACATCCTCTTCACTATGGCCCCTATACAATTTTGAAACACATTGGAGAAAATGCCTATCAATTGGACCTCCCTTTTCAGCTGGGCATACACAATGTCATCAATGTCAACAATCTAAATCTATTTGAGCCACTACTATTGGATGAGCCAGTCACCATCACTCATCCCGTGGATAACATTCCCGATTTCCAATTTCCTTTATTACAGAACACCATTCTCCAGACCAAGAGCCACTCTACTCGCCAAAGAGAATATATTTCTTACCTTCTGGCATGCAAGAGATAAACTCCAACACAATCAAAGTGGATGATAGTAGACATGGTCCAAAATATGTTTCCCTGTGTGCTAGAGGAAGAAGGGATGCTTCCAGATCTAAATAGGTAGGAATTGGGCCATAAGGTAGCTAGTCTTCCTTATAACCCCATTAATAAAACAAGGGACATTGTACTAGAGTAGAGTTTTTAGTCTAAGTTGTGATTATAATAATATTATGTATGCAAAATAAGTAGGTCCCTTATCTATAAAATGCGATCCTATGAACTAATAGAATTGTTGGCTTATTTTGACACAAATTCTCTTTTCTCTCTTGTTTTAGGTTTAGTGTTCTTGTTGTTTGTTGTTGTTTTGTAGTTGTTGGTAATGGTTTCTTTTTTATTATCTTAGTGATGTATGTCCGAGAGTTGTTGTGAATATTTGTGGTATCCTCCTCAAGGAAATCTATCCCTTTGATCTCTTACCTTCCCAACACTCCTCCTCTGTGTTTTCACTTGCAGTTGCAACATTTCCTAGCCCTTGAACTGTGCCCTAGTTACCAGTGCGCCCTTCCTTACCGTGCTCCTGTATAGCTTATCCAGGGTTTGATTGCAATATTGGTGGATGGCTCAACCTTCCAACTACCAAAATGACTCATCCTCATTCCATTGTGTGAGGGTTTAGTGCCCTAACTGAGAAGTGTTCCCTCCTCTGGCTATTGCATCATTGCAGTTGCATTGCAACAACTAGTTTGGGAAGATTTGCAGCCGCAAATATTCATAGATTGAAAGGGTGTTGGATATCTCTTGGTTGGGGATCAATCCATCCTATCAGATATTATAATACAAATAATGTTATTCCAGTAGGGTTGTTGTCATAGTTTGCAGGACCATGGGTCACTATTTAACAATGTCCAACATAGTTGGATACAACATCCTCCATAAGGATTTGGTTTAGTATTGAAGAAGAAAAACCTTTCAAAGCGATCTCTCCACAATGATTGATTCAGAGAACAACTAAAATTTTCACTATTTAATTTCTTTAAAATTTTATTTGGATCTTCTAAAATATTTAAGAGAACCTTTATGAGATCACCATAGTTTTGATGACTTAGGAGGTTAGGAAAGGCGATATTCTGACATATATTTTGAAATTGTGATTTAATTCAATTATGCTTTGAAATGTTGATCTAATTTAAGTATAAGAAGGACACTCTTGGAGAAAGTGATTTTCATCATCAACCCTCGTAGTGCTACAAATATGATAGATTCTTTCATCCCATGGTGTTTTGGGAATTGTCCAATGGTCAATTTCACTATGCAACATGTGGGAGTTGGTTGAAATCTTAGAAATGCTGATTTTTTCTTTGGGCTATTCAAAATTGAGAGATATTTTTATTTTCTAGGTTAGGGTTGACCACCTCCTTATAGTATATTAATTTCTTTTTATCCTCTAATTCCTTATAACACTGTGGATTTTCCTTAAATTTAGATGTAATAATATATTAATATTATAGATATTCGTCTTACACCCCAATGATTTAGCCAATACTTGACCATATATTATTTTAGGGAATAAATTTCGCAAATGGACTAATTTTCCATGGTTTTTCCCAAAAAAGGATTCTCCAATTTCCATTTTTTCTAAAAACAATTTGCCCAAATTCAATAGAAAAAAAATATTTTACTTCAAAAATCACCTAAACTATATAAAATCCTTAGAAATTTGAATATTTTTACCAAACTATCGCGAAACATTTTACATTTTGCATATTAAGGACGAGTAATATTCTACATTTTAATATAATTTTTCATCCTTAAAATTATCCCTAGACTTGACATCTGTGGTTTTGGTTGCATTTTGAAGCAATTTTTGGGAGCCTATTGTCATCCATGTTGTTTATCTTGTTCTTGTACATTAAGTACCTAATCATGGTCGTGATTTTAATGGGGGAAATGCTAGCTTCTATAAGGAGGATATGATAGGGCGATAAAATTGTTTTGGATATAATCTATCTTTATACTACATCCATAAATTTCAGATCCATATAAGATAACAAGAGTGACAAGAGTACCAAATACAAGTATTTTCGTATCCCATAGATAAAGGTCTACTAGCTTACACTTGTTTTCAAGCACGTAATAAGATTTTCACCCTCCATTTATCAATTTTTCAACACTATAGTTCCAATTGAGCTTGTTATGAATGTATCATCGGACTCTCGTGTTCTAACAAACAATGCCTCAGTTTCCCATATGCACCCAACTTGTATAGCTTCCTTGCAATCAACTGATAATTTGTTGCTCTCACTACCAATTGTTTCTTCTACGCTATAGTCATCTTAGATGGATCCATACCTGTACTTAGAAACTGTATGATGTCTGAGAAGTAATCATCCACCATCCTTATGGCAAATAATTGCTCATCTGGGAAGTTGTCATCTAAATTGTTTGCATCTTCTCCTGACAATATGCACGATAGATGATCTGGTCTTGCATTCATCTTCCCTGGTTTCACTACAACCTCAAAGTCATATTCCTGAAATAATAATAGCCACTTGCATATTCTCCCCCCAAACACTAGCTTGTTGACTAAGTATTTTAATGCACAATGGTTTGTATACATCTTAAAGTGAGACCCCAATAGATAATCCTTGAATTTTTGTAGCGCATAGACCATTGCCAATCCTTTTCGTTCTGTAGTAGTATAATTCTTCTCTGCTATAGACAACTTCGTACTTGAAAAATAAATTGGGTGATGTATGTCTCCCTCCCCTGGTTTGGATAGTATTGTGTCCAATGCTATGGACAATGCATCTACATGTACATTCAACGCTTTGTCCCAATCCAGAAAGATCAAAATCAATGTGGTTAACAATTTCTATTTCAATAAGTTAACTAAATTAACTAAACATTTAATAAAATTCATAAAATAATTTACAATTATTTCAAATAAATTAAAAGTCAAGATAGATTGACAATTAACTAAAAGTAAAAAAATAAATATTTCGAATTAATAAAAAATAAAGATAAGTTGACAATTAATTAAAAGTAAAAAAAAAAATGGTTAACTAAAGATTTAATAAAATTGATAAAAAAAATTTACAATAAATTAAAAGTAAATAAAATTGATAAAAAAAGATTTACAATAAATTAAAAGTAAAAAATAAGTAAACTTAATTAACTAAATATTTAATAAAATTCATAAAAAAAAGTTTACAATTATTTCAAATTAATTATAAGTTATTAAAATCCTGATAAATTGACAATTATTTAAAAGTTAAAAATAATTATTTCAAATTAATTAAAAAATAAGAAAATTGAACAATTAATTAAAAATAAAAATAAGTTAACTCAATATTTAATAAAATTCATAATTTTTTTATGATTATTTCAAACTAATTAAAATTCAAGATAAGTTAATAAAAAATGATTACAATATACTCTATCTAATAAACAATCACTAAACTTGTGGAATAAACAATCACCAATTTTAATAAGTATGCGCATAGAGTAGGCTGAGGAGAATTAATCTCAAATTAACAATGAGATTAAATTTAATGCGATGGTGGAGAAAATATTCAAGGGGAGGTGAATTTGATTGGAGGGGTTCGGTTTGGAAGCACAACCCAACCCACAAAGTTAAAACCTAAGTTTATTGAAATATTGATGAGTTATGAATAATGAATGAGTAATGTAATTTTATTCATTGAGATTTCGTGTAAGGTGATGTAGTCTTACATTGATATTTCGTGTAAGGTGATGGAGTCTTATATTTTCCATATAGATGTTTAGAATATAAATAATTTTTTTTAATTTTGTTTATTTATTAAAAAAAAAAGGAAATATTTAAAATATATATATGATGATGATGATGATGA